>CALNHX010003707.1:0-143282 GCA_940337035.1 Agriotes lineatus
GGTCCAGCTCGAATCTGACATGGCGCGTTTTTGCAGCCATCCGGAGATGTCGCATTACAGCGATGCCGAGAACTCGGTGGACTCCTTCGAGGACACAGTACTGGGCATCGGAGATGTGGCACTGCGCCGACGACGCGTGTGGGACCCGGACAGTGAGTCGATAGCTTCGGAAATCAAGGACCTCCTCGACGATGATGTCAACTCCTTGGTGCGTTCGGCAAGTCCACTTGTACAGGTTGTGAGTAAACGCATGATTGTTTAGGTCGAAGAGGACTGCATTGGCTGCCCTCTGCCCTCGACCCCTGAAGACGAGAATGTGTTGGAGACGGAAATGAGCGATGTTCTGAAGGCTGCAGTTTTAGGTAATTGCTAAAATTCGTGTCTTAAAGGTTGATTTTTAGGCTAAAATGCAAAATCCGAGGTTAGTTATAATTTTAATTACTACAGAAACAGGATTAATCTAATATTAACACTAAGAGAATTGGCCTCGAATTCTGCATTTTCCTTTAAGTAAAAGAACGGATAAAACATACATGTCACTGTACCGATTTTTGTTCTAGGTGATGAGTTAGATATTACAACTTTAGCGCAGAATGCGGCCGGCCAGGCCGAGCAAGTCGTCATGAGGCTCATCAAGGTCAGTTGGAATGTGTGCCACTTCAACAAGCTGCCCGACTGGCTGCAGGACAACGATTTTCTCACTCACGGCCACCGGCCCCCCTTGCCTAGTTTCAGAGCTTGTTTTAGGAGTATTTTTAGGCTTCACACTGAAACTGCTAACATTTGGACGCATCTGCTCGGCTGTGTTGCATTTATAGGTAAGTCGACTCTGCTTTGATGTTGTTTGTGGTGTGTGGAGCATCCAAAAATATGTTGTATTTTTTATCTTTTATGGACTGAAACGAGATTGCACCGTTTTTAAGCGTAACAATCAACATATTTTTGACTGCTCTCCATAATTAGCAAAGAAAGTTCATATCATTCGAAAATTCATGACATTTTACTGCGTAATCGATATACAGGGTGAAAGCTGCAATACACTTTTAGTTGCAGTTACAAAAGTTAGTAAATGTATTAACACATTTTGTATATTAAGTCTACGGTAAACGTAACACTATAAAAAAGGGAAACTGCATTCTTTGCTTAATTTTTTTAAGTTTTGAAGTGTAGCAAGTTTCGATAAACATCCTCATTTTTAAAGACATGTTGGGATGTAGCTTTCTTTTTATAGCAATTAACAAAGCATGAGACAATCTCGTAGCGATTTAATAGCAAGTTGCTTTATTTCCGTGCATGCAGATAGAATGATGCAAATTTGAAATGTAAAATAATGGCCCGTATGCATAATAAACAAAATTGCTTCTAGCATTTACTTAGAGAAGTGAAAATAGTGGTAAAAGTTCATGCTATATTCTATATACAGTGTCTCCAGAGAGGGAAAATTGTTTTATTTTTTATTTTATTGTCATAAACACCACTATGCCATGGTTAAATGTAAGATTTAATATATTAGTTGTTTAGAACGTACAAAAATATAAAAAAACAGTTAGAGGAAAGTACTTCTAATTGTGGCTTTAAAGGAAAAAGTTATTTGTACTGAAAAAATTAGTCTAAATACAAAATTTTAGCTTCATATCAGCAATTATTACAATTATTACAAAATTAAAAAACCAAAATTAAATGAAAAATAAAGTTTCCTGTCTGTTGGTAATAATCCAGGGACACACTGTATATATGTTGACAGAAAATTCTAATGTTTGTCTATGTACACACGAGTTGAATGAGAATCTTCGCTTAAACAAAACTACTGTTAATTTTCTGCAAAATTGGAGCACACTCTTGTTTCTATCCTTCTTTCATTATTGAAGCAAAGCTGGACTTAATTTTCGGAATCTTATTTATATGTATTACAAGATGCATTCTTCACATTCGTCAAGCTCACACATTCTTATTTATTTTCTTTTCTGAGCATGGATAGTTATGCTTTGTTTTTCATCACAAGTCATTTGCATATTACGGTAGGAGGGTGTGTATCGGTAACTAATACAAATTTCTAAAAGACTTCTCATAATTAAAATATTTATTTCTTGGTGACAATCACCAGATTTTGTTGTACAAGAGAGTCGTATTTCGGAAAAAACTGAAAAAACCATGATTTAAAGACAAAACAGTTGTAATTATTGATTCTCTTAGAACAGTTAAACTTGATTAGACAGCAAGATCGTGTGGTGATGATGATTCCAATTATTTCCGTATTTATCATGTAGCAGTTTAAAATTGTTCTGTCTTTAGCCAGTAGCTCAAGTTCCACATCTTTTCATTCGTAACTGTTTCTGGCCCCTCACTCTTGATACATATAGTAAGCACCACACCAACACTAGATCATAAGTGAATAATAGGATAAGTTGTACTTTGCAACGCATTAGTAATTTATAAGAAACGGTTTAAGTTTTATAGACCCTAATAATTCACTTATTAGACGTGGTGCTAATGGGAATCATTTCAGTGTGTGGCCTTCATTGTTTGCTTTGTTGTTGAATTGCTACAATTTGTTGTACATTAATGTTATTATCGTTGTTGCATATCGTAAATATGTTGAGGTTCTATTTAAATATTTTGCTACTCTACAGTAGGGTTTCTTTGGAGTGAAAATTTTTCTGTTCGACCAAAACATCTTTCAATGAGAACCCTGCAAGACGCATACAGATGATTAAAAGCAATTTTTCTGATAAAATATAACCTAATCTTCTGATAATAGACTTTTTCTACTCATATTAAATAACATATACAATATTGATGCATGTTCAATTTTCAAGCAGTGTGTAACGCCCCGTTTCAATTTCGTTTCAATCGCGCGTTCTTGCAATTAGCATCTTCTTTCGGGCCCCACGTTGGGCGACATGTACGTGTACCACCCTTAAACAAGGGGTTGACGCGGCCTGAGCTAGCTCTTCTAACACCACGCCATATTCTGCCGAGAGTTTTCAACTGCGGGGGAGTGTAACGCCCCGTTTTAATTTCGTTTCAATCGCGCGTTCTTGCAATTAGCATCTTCTTTCGGGCCCCACGTTGGGCGACATTTACGTGTACCACCCTTAAACAAGGGGTGGACGCGGCCTGGGCTAGCTCTTCTAACACCACGCCATATTCTGCCGAGAGTTTTCAACTGCGGGGGAGTGTAACGCCCCGTTTTAATTTCGTTTCAATCGCGCGTTCTTGCAATTAGCATCTTCTTTCGGGCCCCACGTTGGGCGACATTTACGTGTACCACCCTTAAACAAGGGGTGGACGCGGCCTGGGCTAGCTCTTCTAACACCACGCCATATTCTGCCGAGAGTTTTCAACTGCGGGGGAGTGCAACGCCCCGTTTCAATTTTGTTTCAATCACGCGTTCTTGCAATTAGCATCTTCTTTCGGGCCCCACGTTGGGCGCCATTTACGTGTACCACCCTTAAACGAGGGGTTGACGCGGCCTGGGCTAGCTCTTGACACCACGCGCCATTGAAACTAAATTGAAACGCGGCGTTACAAATGGAATAATTTTTTAGTATTCAATTGTTGTTAGCCAATTATATGCTGAATTTTTTATTCTTTAGTAAATCATGAAGGTGAAACATACTGTACATACAAACCTTAACTGTCAGCAAAAGAATTGATCAAAATTATGTGCAATTATTAATGTAGTTATTTAATACCAGTAGAAAAAGCGTTTTAACTCTTGATGGCTATTATTCACTCAGATAAATTATGCCACTCGTCTTCGACTCTTGGCTCAAATTTTATCCTTGTGAATGATGTCCAACGTTCTCATTCGTAGAATAATATACTATTCTCCGTGAAACTGTTGAAGGTATATGTAAATATCTTGAGTTGGTCCATATTCTACTGTCTTGGACAGATTCAAACTTCTGCACGTCTAGAATTCTTTTTAGGGTTATAACTGGCTTGTGTACATTTTTCTATGTATACCTTATTTTTAATACATACTGTGAGAATAAACCACTTTGAAAAATGGAAATACTGTATATAACCACAGAAGAATGCGTAAGATAACTTTCAGAACTTGAGAGCGAAATGTAGAGAACATAATAGACTACGTATATAACATACAACACACAAAACAGAAGAAACATAACTGAATACAGACAAGTGCAAATCTAAACATTGAAATTTGGTAGTTCAGGAGTGTAATCTACTTATAGCAGTGCGTTTCTCTATTACTTTTCTTCAAGACTACAGTTTTCTTAAGACACCACTTTGGACGGATATTCATGGGAACATTTTTGTTTATTTTGACCTAACGAACACGTTCATAAAATAATGCTGTGCAATTTTAAAACTTGTGTAGAGAACCAAGCAAATGTACAGAAGGGAAATGAAGCAAATGAAACATAAAACAAGTCATAGAAAAACAGGAGGGGTTTGAAAACGACGTGACTAAAGTGACACATCAAAATTATGAAGAATTATGAAGATGGGGACAGCAAGAGAGGATGAAGAAAGGAGCTACAACACTATGTGATGACAGAGCTGTGTACCTGTCGTCGGTAATTGAACAGAAGTCGAACAAAAATTTGAAGAACTTTATAGAAACATGCAACAAAACAGAGTCTGGGAGAACTATACCTCGCTCTCATAGATCTAAAGTGGTGTTACACCAAAACTAGGAAGCTGGAAAAAACTGAGCAATGACAAGAAAAACTAAAGTCTAATACAAGGATACAAAATAAGGTACTTACTAAAAATTGTGGACAAGACGAAAAGGGATTGGGTCAGAAATACAGGAAACAACATTTAAACGGCACAATTGAAAATTAGAAACTTGACATTTGGGTGGAAGGTTCAATTTGTTATGTAAGGTCGTGCTAAGAAGGGATTTTTTGAAATTCGATCCCTAAGGGGGTGAAAAGGGGTAAAATGTGTTTTCACGAATTCCTCAATATCTCTTACACCCGATAAGATATCGATTTGGTGTTTACGTGCAAAGATTACCAATGAAAATACCTAAAAACGCATTTCAGGATTTTGCCTTAATCAACCCCTAAAAATACAAATCTGAATTGGAGGGGAATTAAAGGACCCTACGTATCTTCTACGTTTATTGAGTTAGAACATTCTTTTTGGGCATATAGGTGTACTTTTAAAATATTTAGAAAGGGGTGTAAGGTAGGGATGTCGGCGGGTACCTGGGTCGACCCGGCTAATAGTCGACCCGGGTATATTTTCTGGACCCGGGTACCCGACTAGTAAATTATGTAATTTCTAGAAAGTCAGCCATTTTCGGAGATGATAAAAACTTAAAAGCAATATGGATAAGCTCTAGAAAAACTTAACCATGCAGTAATAACCAGAATCACCCCATCCCATACCACCTAATGTTTCTTGTTTCATATAATAAATCCGCCACACGGAAATATTCAACCCATCAATAGTACCAATAAATCACGTAAATATGGGATGAAGTAACATAACCATCCTCTGTGTGATTTTGATGCTGCTACGAATTTCGAATAAAAAGTCACGTATTTGAATTTGATAGCACTTGGAAGTATGAAAATATTTACAAATAACAGACGACTTGCAGTTTGAATTGGGGAGTAGGTACTATTTCAATTTAGTTCAGTTTAAAACCCGCGGCGTAAAGAAAGAAATTGTAGCTACCTCAGATGTTTCGATGTAAGCTAACATTTTTGTTATATATTTCGGGTACCCGAGGGTACCCGGGTACTGTTTTCGGGTACCCAGGTTTGATTTTAGACCGGGTACGACATCCCTAGTGTAAGGGAATATGAAAATTTTGACCCAAAAGGGGTACAAAGAGGAAAAACTGAAAATAGGTAGGGAGGCTAAACTCATTAATTTTTTCGCTGTGAGCTCCATTTCACAATAAAATGTGTTAAAAGGGGATTTTTTTTGAAATTCCACCCCTACGGGGGTGAAAAGGGGTAAAATGGCTTTTCACGAGTTCCTCAATATCTCTTAGACCCGATGAGATAGCGACTTGGTGTTTACTTGCAAAGATTATCAATGCAAATACTTAGAAACGTCGTTATATCCGACGTCTGAAACAGGAAGTTAGGAGAAATATACGTCGCCAAACTCGACATGTCCGTTAGAGCGACGTCGTTATAAGCGACGATTATTTACATTGGTTTTTATGGGAGGGTCGTTGTAACCGGCGTCGCTATGAGTGACTTTTACTGTACATTATTTTACTGTTTTGTACATTAACTTCCATCATCAGTTTTGTCACCTTTTTTGATTATAGGCATTATCAGACTGTTTACCATTCCTTAGGTACTGTGTTTCTTTCCCACACTTCAGCGATTATTTTGTGTAGCCATGTTATTCCTTTCTTTCCCATGTATTTAATCATTTCTGGGTTCACCTCGTCTTCTCCACTTGCTTTGCCTATTTTAATGTTTTCTATTTCCTCTTCCATTTCTTTTATATCGATTTTATTGTTCTGTATTTCATCTTCTTGTTGTATAAGTATATTTACTTCCACTGGCTGTATTTTGTCATGGTCGTCTATGTCAAATTTTTTACTGTAGTGACTTCTCCATACTTCCATTCTTTCTGGGATATTTTTTTTATTATGTTGTTTTTATCTCTTACACCTGAATCTGCATTCTTTTTTTTTCCTCTTAGTCCTTTAATTGTATTCCAGAATATTCAATTGTTATTTCGAATATAATATTTTATCTTCTTGTGGTTGGTTTGATGTTTTTTAGTTTTCCTATTACCAGTCTGCGCTGTGTGCCCATTTCTGCTTCTGGATCAACTTTTATTTCTTTTATGTCTTCCTCCATTTCTGTTGCGTATACCATGTAGTCTTTTGATACTGCTTGCTTGTCTTTCTTGTGCGACGAAGGTAAGTTTGTCTTGTTTTTGCTTCCAGAAAGAATTTCCAAAGTTTAGTGCATTTGCTATACAGAATTGTAGCATTGTATTTCCATTCCTATTTATTTTGCTTTCTCCATATGGTGCTCTACAGCCTAGTTCCTTATGTTATGTATCTCTGTATCTATACTGGCATTCCAATTTCCCATTATAATAATTTTGTTGCTTTCCTCCCTCACTTTGTATTCTGTAGATTTGCATAATTCTGTCATTGTGTTTTCATCAGTTCCTTCTACCGAGCTGTAAATTTGGACTATGCTTATCCTTCTCCCATATCTGCTGTTATGACTATAATACTCGATTATAATAGGTCATATTTAGTTATTCTTTTGTTAAACTCTTCTGTTACTATTATGCCCACTCCTTTGGTCTCCCTCCTGGATCTATTCCTGAGTAGTATAAACTATATTCGTTGTTTATTGTTTTGTGCCCTTTTCTTATTTTCTTTACTTCGCTTGTTCCTAGTATTTGTGTGTCGTATGCCTTCATTTCTTCTATTATTTTTTGTTTTTTGTTGGTTATTGAGGTTATATTCCATGTTGCTATTTTTAGGTCTTTTTCTCCTTCGTTTTTATGTTGCGTCTCTCTCAGTATTGTTGTTTTATTTTTATCCATTTCTTCTGTTGTCTCCATCTCTTTTCTTGTCATTGTGTTTAGTTCCCAAACTTCTAGGCATTCTTCGTTGTTTCTTTCCTCATTGATATTCTTATGCTTTTCTACTTCTTCTGCGTTTATCTTCCTTTTTGCTTGTCTTGTACTATTGCTTTTTGTCGTCTTTAATTCAGTCCGTTTTTCAGTTTCTATTATTTTTTTGAAATTTGTTGGTGCCGGGTTGTCTTCATGATGTTCCTGAGTATTTTGTTTAATTCTTTCTCTTTTGATCCTGGCTTTCTTTTGTGGAAGGGTTCTAGTACAATTTGTGCCAAATTTCTCTTTTTTGGTATTGTTCCCCAGGAGGGACTTGTTCCTTCTTCATCTGTGGGTCTGCCTCTTTTCTTTTGTTCCTCTACTTCCTTGTTTGCTGTTACTGCCTTTGTTTCCTTACCCTTTACTGCTATGTCTTCTATCTTCCACTCTTCTCCATCTATTAGTAGTTTTCCTAATTACTGCTCTTAATCCCCCCTTTCGTGGCGTCTTATCATGTATGGAAGTAATTGTTTCTTCGTTTCTTGTCTTGTTGTCAAGGTCTTAACACACTCCTGTTTTTTTTAAATTTTAAAATCCTACAATTTTTTACTCGTCGATGGGAACAAGGTTTTAAATTCCGATGTCACGGTTACATCTATATATATAAAAATGAATCCCTATTTGCCTTGGTCACGCCATAACTTGAGAACGACTTTACCGATTTTATTCATCTTTTTTTCTTTTTTTAATACTTTGTAGAAGGTTCTTACGGAAAGAAGAATTAAGAAAATTGCGCAGAAAATTGGAAAATTTCAGAAATCTTAACGACTACCTATTTAACCTTCTCGCGTTTGACAGTTCGCGCGTTTGACAGTTTGGGGAGGGAACGGGGCGGGACGGGACGGAACGGGTTGGGTCGGGTCGGGTCGGGTCGGGTCGGGTCGGGTCGGGTCGGGTCGGGTCGGGATGGGACGGGACGGGACGGGACGGGACGGGACGGGGACGGGAAAAGGGACGGGGACGTAGACAGGGATGGGATGGGATGACAGGAAATAATTAGTTATTATTAAATACACAAATAACGAACCTCGCGCGTACGAAGTCGCGGGTAACAGCTAGTATTTCATATTATTTAACGTAACCTAATCTAGACTACCCTAACCTAATCTAAGAAAAAATAATGTCCCTGTTCTGTCTGTTGTTGGAGCATTATAGGTATTTTTTTAACCTAACCTTAAAAAACTCACGTCCTTGTTCTGTCTGGTTGTGGGGCGTTACAGGTATATTTTAACATAATCTAACCTAATCTTGAAAAAAAATCGTTCCTGTTCTGTGTAGTTTTGGGGCATGACAGTTATTTTTTAACCTAACTTAACTTAATCTTACCTTACCTAACCTATTCTAACATAACTTAATGAAAATTACCGTCACCGGTGTTCCACCTAACAATTTAATCTGTAAGAAGCTAAAAACTGATCAAATTACGATTTTCATTCTCCAAATTGTTTTTTTTCGGTGTGAAAACAATGTAATTTTGAATTAAAGTTATCTGCAGCCAACTGCGGTTGCTGTTGACTTTTTGAACCTCAATACTAGGAATGCGCCGAAGCGGGTTTTTTCTGCTTCAGTTGAATACTGAATATTCGTCTTAAAATTTCGCCGAAGCACGAATCATAATACATAATTTTTGTTGTTATATTAATAAAATAAGAAAATAAATAGCTATCTAAGTAACGAGGAATGTAAAGATCTATTAACATTTGAGGTATGCAAGTACAAGCCAAGACGAAGTCGGGGCTTGCTGTCTGCCGAAAATGTTAATAGGCGATACATTCCGAGTTATATTATTATAGGGAAAAATAATTTATTTGAATAAACGGTTTATTTAACACATACATTTTAGAAACAGACAAGCGAAATAATAAATGACACAGATATTGAAATACGAAATAACAGACCTACCAACGACCATATCAAATATTTGTAAAAAGCATAAGAACTACTTAAATCCAAAAATACTTTTGCATTTAGAATAAATGTAGTCTAAACCAGGGTCTAAATTTCAGCTCAAAACTCGAAATGAAATAAATATTATACCACAAATAGTAAATTTGGGAGTTGCGACCAGAATTTTCTTTTTTTGCATACTTCGGCCGAAACGGCATCGTTGTTTCAGTGCATCCCTACTCAATACCTCATCTTAAGAACGTCTGACCACAATCTAATCAATTCGCTGGTTCGTACTGACTTTCCTTCTAGCTCATTGTAGAGCTCATCATTGAACCTACACTTTACTGCATTTGATAATTATCAGAATTCTATTCAAGCTACTTTTAATTCTGTAAAATTTTGACATAATTTTAAAGCACATATTTGGATTTAGCACTCCCGAAAACATATAATTTGATTCCAAACAAAACCAAGTAACTATAATATCAGAATTTGAAAAATTCTGACGCCATCTTCATCGCCAGCATTTTGTGTTAACGGACATCAATACACTTCATATAACACCAAAAACACAACTATAGACCACACTGTTTCAACCTTTTTGGAAATTCTGCCAGGCTAATAGGAAAGGACACGAAGCGTACCTAATAGGAAACAAACTAAAGATAAACAGAGATCTATACATTGAAGAAATACGAAAAAATCAAGAATGTTGAGTGAGCTCTTTCTACAAAAACAAGAGGAAGCAAGAGAAGAAAAACATCCTAGAAAATATGAACACAAACTGTGCTTGCAATGCAACGAAAGGGAACCAGGAATGGGGTCTCGAGAAAAACTAAAGACTTATGTAGGAACACGATAGGAAAGTGCTGATGAAAGCAACAACGGAAACGGCGACAAGCAAAAATTAATTGGGAAAGTAACCGAAATTGTAGAGGAAATGGAGAATTATAGAATAAATCTGATTAATTTGCTCACTTTTTGTTAGGTTGTATATTCTAGCGCAATAATTACTATTTTGTTGTTTAACCTCACATAACTTCTAAACTGTTGAGCAAAAAAACAGTTTCTTATATACACACACCGGCAAAATTAGAGGAACACAAAAAAAGTCATATTTTCGCTATGTTTTAGGATATTATAGCTCAATTTGGTTATAAATGTTACTACTGCATGTATAATGAATAAAAAATAGCAATTTAACTTTAAATCTAGCCACCCATTTGAGCCTAATTATCATTTGTTTTATTGTTGACATATTGCTTGGGTTTTTGTGTTCTTGAAAACAAGTGCTCATTTGTTGGTTAGGTTACAACGAGGGTTTACGATTTTGTTTTCTGTTGTTGTGAAAAATTCCCGATTTAACGGCAACCTGAATTAGGTAGGTTCATCTGTTATATCGTTAATTGTTATTCTCTGAAGGTTTGTATTGATAACATTAAAGCTTGAAACATAATTCAATTAAATAATGCTACAGAATATCCCAAAATATGACTTTTTTTGTGTTCCTCTAATTTTGCCGGTGTGTTTATATTGGTTGCTCGTAACTCTGTAACAGGTAAAATTGTTTCACGCAAACGTTGAAAAGCTGAAAATATTATGTGTAAAACTTGTCTAAAAACCTATTTAGCCTCTATCAGATATAGCGAGCGATTTTTACTTAGAAAATGACGTTCTTTGAAATTGTCAACATCCAAAAAGTGCTATTTTTAGCAATTAAGCAAGATTTCAGTGATTTTTCATTACTGTGGGTTAGTTTTGAACTGAACAATCTCAAGGCCAGAAAAGTAATTTTTTCATTAACTTTTGCACACCAAGACTTAATTTCAAAATTGAACTAACGATTTATAATAATTGGAAAAGCAATAGAAAATGTTAATTATTCTTTTAGAGTCCTTTAAAGTCTCTTTCTTGCATTTTAACTGTTTGTAAGGCTTTGTAGCGATGACTCTCGCATATAATCTGCATTCGAGCATTATTTCTTTCCTGAATTTTTTTTGAGTGAAAAATAATTTCCGGATATGAATTAATGCTCGAATGCAGATTCGGTAAGAAAATCGTAACGACACAAGTCCACACAGTTAGGTTGGTCTACCTACAAAAAATTTCCAAGAAATTTTGTTGTTGCCTTAGTTACGGCTCGTGATCTAATTTTTCTATTGGTTATTAATTTTTATAAACACTGCCATTTTTGTATACTCCATAAAACTAACTTACAATTTATGCAATGATCTGATCAGACTTCAAATATTTATAGTATATTACGCACCTAGTTTAGAAAAGTGATGTTTTACTGAGTATGGCAGGTTTCAGTATGAAACTTAGCAAGTACTTAAACAGCCATACGGGTTCAGTAAAACCACCTTTCTAACGCGTTCTGTATATTTTATCGCATTTCATATAGAAATATAAAATATACATTTTTATATAAATGTGACATTAAATGTCAAAACAAAACCTAGCTGAACAGAACTTGTTTTATGTACTAAAGCACAATAAGCAGCTCCAATTGATGTTTTATGTTTGGCAGTACTGAAGTGTATTGTTGGTGGCACTGTAAGTCTGTGTCTAATTCGAGGTAAGCAGGTTAGGTTTTGCGTCAGTTTTGACACAGACTGATGCAAAACCTGCTAACTTTGAATATGACGTAGATTAACAGTGCCATCAACAATACACTTCAGTATTGCCAAACGCAAAACGAATCGTCGTTGATATGCTGTAATGGTTGCTATGTTGTAAAATACCACTTTACTCAATGATTTTGTATGTAGAAATGTAGTGCATTACCATATGAAATGCGATAAAAGCATTTTGTTTACTATTTGCTTTCTTTTATGTGACAATTTGATACCAGATACAAGTAAATCCTGCGAGTTAAAGCATTTCCTTATTTATTATGCATACAATTCGAAGCATATGCTTTTTTACTTGCAGTAAAAGCATCTGCGTTCGGGCAAATATTGAGAAAATTTGCGCTTCTCGTTCTAATCTGAATAACAAAGTGCTGTCTTTTGTGTTTGCTACACCTTTTTTTAATTATTTTTCCAACAAAAGGCCTGTGTATTTGTATGTAAATATGTTGAATGGTGTGGAAAGGTGTGATAGATGTAAGTGAAACCTTTACGTATTAGCCTGTTTTATGTCTGCATTGGTGTCACGAAGCCTCCACTTTAACATTTATTTGGGTCATTCTCTCCAATAGACTAAATTTGACAGTGAAAAAGGAAGCTGGCGCTGCATTTGAAACAACTGCCGAAAAGTAGTGGTCGTAATCAACTACTTGACTGTTTTCCATTTTGAAACGTGAGGGAGTGAAATGAAACAAATCTTTATTGAAAATTGTGTGTCTAAATATAAAATTATCATGTGAAATTGAATAAACCCAGATGAAAATTAGATTTAAGTTTAATATTTATTCATATAAAAAGAGATACAAACATTTTAATTCACACCAGTAAAGCCAAATTAGGATAGCTGCCTGCAGCAATTTTTAATTCATTTTCATGAAAACGGTGCACATTTCTGCCTGTATGTGATAATAGTTCTGGAACCTCCAGCAGTTTTGTTAAAATAGTATCAAACACTGTAGCATCCTTGTCATCCTGTGACTTTGTCTTCTTTCTTTTCTACTACTGCTGGGACCCACTGATTGTCATAAACCACAGCAATCCATTTTCCAATCATGCTAGATATTTTATCTTGATTTTTTTCAGTATCCTAAACTGTCTTCTCATTTTTCTACTGTTGCTCAATAGGACAATTAAAACAACTCAGCTCATTAGAATATAAGGGTTTTTCGGGGAAGATTATTTGATGGACTTTTTGTAGAGTACTACGCAAGAATCTCTTTCGCTTCTTTACCTTCTTAAATGTCACGCACTCTTTCTCTCCTGCTATCATGCGAGAGACAGCATCCCAAAAACAAACGAACTACTTCCTCCTTAATCGTGTTTGGAATGATATAAGGCCCTCTAGGTTGAAGAATGAAGCTTGTGAGACGAGCAGAGTTTTAGGCAGCTTTTGGTGTGATAATGGAAGCATTTGGTGCTTTACTCATGCATTTATACTTCTTAAAAATGTGCTATATAAAACAGTAAGATCTTTTATTTTGTGTCCAGTGCCAACTGGAGCTGCCATAACTTCTTCAAAAACCTACAAACTGCTTGAGTTTATTCTGCTTCTAGGACTTTTTTTAATTTTCACTTTTTTTGTGCCTGGGTTTGCTGATATTTGAGCTCTTTGTTTCGACGTTTTCAGCTTTTTTTCTAAATCTCATTTGTTTGTACATTTTTCGTAACTCTTGTGGAGTTTCTTTTCTGGCTGTCCATAGCTCAGACTGTGATTCTAATTGTGTGGATGTAGTGATAACATTGTTGTCTGCATTTGCCTCCAATTCCACAAAACTAAAACATGTAAATGCAGGGGGAGTATTTGCTTATAAATATCTGTATCTTGTATTTTCTTGCAGACATTTGAGTCACTAATTTAGCTGAAGTAACATATTTTTCTCGTTTTCTTAAGTAGTTAAGTTTCTCATTTCCTATAGCTTCACGTGATAATTCATAATTGCCTTTTTTTTCACATTGGCTCTTCCCTATTCCATGCCATATCTGTAAAGAAGAACAAATTCTATAAAATCGCATTGAATCACTCCTCCATATTTCAAATCACTCCCTTATAAATGAGAATTTTGAGGGAGTGATGGACTATAACAAAAACTACGACGTATTTCTTTGTTTTCAAATGGAGGTTATGTTTAGGCCAAAGTAAACTACATCCTATATTCAGGGCGAGGTAATACTAGTGATATTTGCATATATTTTGAATAAAAGTCCATCACAAAACTTTAATGGGATCTACTGCTCTGTGCAGTCAATTGTTTTTTTCACGGCCCACTGTATTGTGAGTGCTGCTATCTGGGATTTTTTAAATGGTACAGATAGTTTTTTGTCAATTCTGATTCCATATTTAATGTTTTTTAAGAATTTATACAAACATTTTTGTTGTGGACGGTACATTTTTGCACTAAAATACAAAAAGAAAGTAAATAAGAAATTTTTAGCTAATTATATGAATTGAAATGAGCCAAGTAGGCATTGACTACTTGAAAATAAGAAACAAAAAGCAATTAAAATCTTGACAGTTCTATCACAAAATTGTCACTACAGTTAATTATGATTTTTTATCATTAATACCCACGTAATTGTTACAAAAGTTTGGAAAAAGATCAGTTAATGCTAAAAATGTTTTAATCAATTCATAAAGAATGAAAAAAGGAATCAGAATTGATAAAAAAAAGTTCCCAGTTTACCATTTCCATTGCTGCCAGGTCGTGTTGTACGCACTCCATCCGCTTCTTTCTGGGCTGCTCTCTCATGCGCTGTTCTCTTGGTTCTTTATACCATACTATTTTTACCACTCGTACCAGCCTACCCCTCTTCTCCTCATACTAGTCACAATATCTTCATCCCCGTTTTTCTTCTCCGGGTGCCATTGTGCTGGATCTCACTGTAAATTCTTCTTAACACTTTTCTTTCCCACTGAGTTTTATTTTATTTATTTAAACACTCTAATTTTAATCTTGTTCCACATATTCTTAGCTCTTAGCACTGGCAAACCTGCCACACAACGATCACCTGTTAAGATGCGCCTATCCACCTTTTCCCCAGAACTACTGCTCGTGCTCAACTCAGTTCCAAAGTATACAAAGTGGCTCACTTTATAGAAGATTTGTTTCTCCGCTCTCTCGTTCTTAAGTTGTACCCAGCTTTGTATATTCCATTAGGTTTTTTTTCAGTAGCTCTACCAACTATTCAGTACTTTCAGTTCTTTTATTGCTTTTCTATGTTCTCAGTCGTATGCTTATAGTCTATAAATATTATATGTAGTTGTCCCACTCTTCCACGCCTTCTCCAGTATTTGTTTAATCATGAAGATTTGATTTATTGTGCCTTGATTCAGCCGGAATCACTGTTCCATCACTATCATCTTCTGGGCTATTGCTCATAAAATTTCTACTTCTTCATATGTAGGAGCTTCTACTTGATTTCTCTTCCTTTTATACCTGGGCGAATTCTTCCTGTCTGTCGTTTTCGCCTTCTAAATGGTTTCCGCGTAGAATTTTTCAAAAATACATGGCGCACCTCAGTACCTCCCAATTCTCCTTCCTATTATTAACCTCTTTATAGAATAGCCTCATTTCTTGTTTGTTGTACAGTATTTCCTAGTTTCTCTATTTCATGAAGCCTTTCTTCTGCCTTCATATCCTTTTAGCCTCTTTCCTTCTCTCTTCGTATTTCACCCTTGCATCTAACGTTCTTTCCTATAGCATCTCCTCTGTTGCTGTGTTTCTTTTAGCATCTGCTGACAATCCTCATCAAACCATACCTTTTTCTTTTTTGTTTCTCTTTAACACTATCCGTGATCTTTTTGTTTCCATAGGCTTCCTTCCTCTTATTTTTCTCCTTTAGCATTTCTTGCGTCGTCTTTATCCTAACCAAAAAACGGTCAGAGTCCGTGTCTGCTCCTCTTTAGAGCCTTACATTTTTGATCCATTTGATGTCTTTTTCCCTCTACTAGCACATGGCCAATCTGATTTACTGTTTCCTCATTAAGGGAGATCCACGTTCTCTTATGAATTCTCTTATCTTTTTAACTGCATTCTTCTTTCACTTGCAAAGTTTATTAGCTTTATGCCATATTATTACCTACTGTAGATTTAAATCCGTCTTCTTTCCCAACTTTTCCGGTAAAATTTCCTACAATCAGTTTCGTGACATAGCCAGAAACCCTTTCGCATTCCTCTCCCAGTTACTCGTAGAATGCCTCTTTTACTCTCTTTGTCATTTTTCGTTAATGCATGCATATTTGTATGTATGTATGTATGTCCTATTAGTTTAACCTAATCAGTGATTTTGGCCAACTATTTCAGGACCACTCTGTATTTCTCTGGTAATCCATATAGTTTCAGTATTTTCCAATTCTATCAGACTTTTTCTAAATCGATAAAACTTATATACTTTCTTCATTTCTCTTTCTATCTGTTCTCCTAACTCCCACAACTTTTCTCAGATATCTCATTTCGGCCGTTTGTAGTCTTTGCTCCTGTCGATGGTTCAACACCCAATTTTCAGCTCAATAGGTTAATATTGGTGTGTATATTGTTTTGTACACAGTCAACTTTGTTTTGGTAGATACTTCTGTTTTGTTTAGAAAGCTCTTGTATGTCCTTGTTGCTGCTTTAATTCGGTGTCCTATTTCTTTTTCTTGCAGTCCTTTACTGTTTAAGACTACTCCGAGCTACTTGTACTCTTCCACTTGTTCTATACTATCTTCTCCGATTTTAATATTTAGTTTTTCTTCTTTATTTGCAATAATCATCACCTTCATTTTATTTTCAGTTATTATTAAGTTCTTCTAGTGCCCTTGCCCATATATTCATGTTTCTTTCCAATTCCTTTCCGCTCTGTGCAACAAGTTCTACACTGGCTCTAGATTGCTATAACCTGATGTGTATTTGATTGTTCCTTTCTTTTAAAGATTATAACCTTATGTTTAAGGTGGTTCTCTATTAAAAACCCAGTTCCCAAGAGCCTTTTCTTCTCCGCTATTGTAAATGGTATAGTTTTTATTTCGGCTATGTAATGGTCTCTCGGCTTCGTTTCTTGGACCGCTGCTATTGGTATCTTATATTTCCCTAACTGTTGCCATGTTTATCAGCTTTCTTTCACTAAAGGTACTTTGAATATTCCATGTTTTTGATAGTTTTTTGGACACAGTTTGCTTTACTTATGATTCCATACGTATGGTCGGTCATTTATTGTTAGTTTTTGACACCCAATCTTTAACTTAAACAATCAACGCAGATGACTCATGGATTAACATCATTAATCACAGAGTAGCTTAGATTGACTGTCCATTAGTCTTGGCGTCTTTAGGCAATGAAAATTCGCCTTGATTTAGTCGTGTTCACAGTTTATGAATTTTCACTGTATATGCTAAAACGCTTCCCCGAGTCCAGTCCGCCATAAAAATGACGGTTGATTTTGTCGGCAACGAAATTACTAAATTAACAATTCGGCCAGAGCAGACGGATAATAAAAATCCTGGAAAGTCGACCGTCGAAAGTCACTGTTACGAAGCAATACGCATTTAAATCAGGTAAACAAACAAACCTCTAGTTTACGCATCCCTGCACGAATTTACCCCGTGTAAGGACTTTTTATAATCAGAAAAATGTCAGCCAAGAGCCAGAAGAAAAGAAGTCAAAACGGAAAAACTACCCAGCGCGCGCGTTTTTAAGAAAAACGAACTCAAAATTCATTGTTATACTTCTTATCAATTCCTGCAACTCTTTCTCTAAATGCCAGGTCACTTTCGATCAATATTTTCTTATTTCCTAGTTTCTTGTTACTCAGGACCTCTAGTTTCTCTTTAAAGGTTTCCAATTTCACTATTATCTTTTATCTTCTTTTCTTCCTTGGAATAGATGTATGAATATTATAAGGGGTGTTCATTTTAGTTTGTGTTCTAGTAAACTTTGGAATTGCTGATGTCTTTATATGGTTGGACACATAACCTTATATTTAATTTAATATTTGCTTCAAATAATACACAAGTTATTGATAATGCAAAGTTATTAGCATATTAAGTATAACAAGTAACTTATCGTCAAAAATATCTTGCTTGCTATTGCCGGTAAAATGGTTTACAAATAGTATATTATGACGTAATTACAACGTGCTACATCGCCAAGAAGTTGCTGAACTGCATTTGAAGATACATTTTTCCATTTCATGTGACCTGATGTTCCCAATTGCTGGTCCACTTGAAATTTTCTGTCACAAGTGATCTATAAAAATGGTTTTCTTTGGTACATGGCATATAGTTAGCGTTAATTAAGATGGACTAATGTAGGCTACATTAGGTACCTACGTCACGATATTTAAAACAGTAAACTTACCCATTTGTTGCAACCTGCAAGAAATAGGGTTTTCATCGATGATTTTTAAATCGTTCGTAATTGAGATCCATGTTTTAATTTGTGCAGTCCTTCCAGAAGGTTCCTTAGGCATCTTGATTAAAGAAAAAGCACAGATACCGCCAATTTTTAAAGCACACACACACCAATTCTTAAGGGACACACACTAAGCGAAGGACAACAAAATAAGAACTAAAGTGTTTCTTGATTTATCTTGGGTAGGTAGGTTACTCATCAAGTCATGAATCATCTATGAGCTAATGAGTGACCTAATGCTAATGTCAACATTACTGACCTTTGGCTGTCCTTGCATTTAAACTATTATTGCCCTGTTTTCTAAAAAGAAAATCCTTGTTATCAAGACAACCCTGCCTGTTTGCTTTACCTGGGTAATGGTTGGGTTTTTCCATTTGAAATCCACAGCGCGTTTTCAAGATATCAGGAAATTTAGAAAATAAATGCTGCCTATTTATTGTAGAAATTATTACGAAATATGCAAAATATGCACTAAAAAACAAAATATGCAAAATATGCAACAAAAGAAGTAACAAAAATGAATTAAAAAGGCATGAAACGTGTAAATACCAAGTTTCAAGAAAATATACCAAAAAATACAGATATGCATTTTTCATATTTTCCAGTCTCTGGATATGACAGTTAAAAATGTGCGTGTAGTATATATGCTAGACCACAAATTCAAATGAACACTCGTTATAAATTGTTACGACATTTTCTATTATAAGTGAAGTACTTTTGACGTGTTATCAAATGTCAATATCTTATTTTGACAATAACTTTTTACTTTTTGTAACCTAAAATATTCTGTGTACACTGTACACTGCTAAAAATAACAATAGCTTGCAAAACTAATTGCGGATTTTATATGATGCTCCCATCCAATGGAAAACATGACCAAATGTGGCCACACTGATTATAGTCTCTCTGTATTGCTACTTAGAGTAACTTAGAGTTCCTATACCGCCGAACTTATCAAACCCACAAAGATTGAGTTTTTTCACATTGAACATAGGTAATCATACAGATCCTTTAGGGTCTCGAGATAACCACTATTGTCACTTAGCAACCCAATTGTTTGTTTTCCCTATGTTCAGTTTAAAAAAAATTGACTGATCTGACAATGACACGACAAGTGTTTAGAGGTTATGTTGTTAACTACACCATTACACCAACAAAAAAGCATTCGTAAAGCACTCACCTCGATCCATCTACTGCGAAATCAGCTCACTAACAATCGGTAAATGGTAGATACTAGTGATGGGAACGAATGAATGAAAACTATCGAATAGTTCGATAGTCACCGATTATTTGAATTATTCGATAGGTAAAACGAATGAATGGTTTTATTCATTCGTCATTTACGCTATAGAGAAACAATCGAAATGGCAAATAAGCGAACTGGTAACGCGATAGGTGGCGCGATAGCACAAGGCCGAAAGGAACGAATGAATATTATTCATTCGGTTTTCGCCGGTTGCTACCTATCGAATTGCGTTGTACAGCGCTTTTGCAGTAACTACAGATTATTTGATTGTCAAAACGAAAACCCAAAATATTAAATGAATCGACGGCCACCCACACATGCCCCATTGTCTATTCTAAAACACATGGAGTGCACCGCTAAAGCGAATTAGATATCCTTTACACTAACCTATTATACAGGAAAGCAAATTAGATATTGGATCTACCATTTCACATATCGCAACAAGTATTATCAATTATTATCTTATTATTTTATTAGTATACACCTTTAAAAATATTTTTAATTCTAAAGCGAATATGATATTCGAATAAATGCATTCAATAGTTAGGAGCATTCATTTAATAAATATTCTTAAGCAAATGGCGCAAATAGGGAAAACGAATAAAAATATTCGAATAAATTCATTCGATAGTTGGTACTAGTCATTTAGTAAGTATTCCATAGTAGAAATCATTCGATAGTGCCCATCACTAGTAGATACCTACCGGTATAATTTTCGTCAACACTAAAACTGACTTTTAAACTGACAACTACGAGGGGTGTGTATTATAATCCGGTCATTGAAACCACTAATAACAATTACATTTATTAGTTATTTCTCAATATAGTCCCTCGTAAGTTTAATATATTTCCCACTTCGTCGTCAGCAACCCAATCCCCTGCACAAAAATGTTGGCTTTTGTTCTGCAAACCGCGCTTCCATCCTCTCTTAAAGACTTTCTTCGAATGAAAACCGGCGCTCCCGAAGACCTTTCTTGAAGTTTCGGAATAGGTAAAAGTAGCTGCGATTCAGTTGTTTCGAACCCGCAGTCCTGCAAAGCAGCTTCTGCAACTGTGGCCTTGTGGACTGGAGCATTGTCATGCAGGTTGTACCTAATATTCTGCATTAATTGTCGTTTTGCCGGACATATAATTGATTAGGAGCAGCCCTTGGCAATCCCAAAAATCAGACTCCATCTTGAATTTTTCGGAGCTGAAGGTTTCGCATGCTTCCATTGCATTGACTCTTGCTTTGGTTTGGGGTTCCAGTGATAAAGCCATGTTTTATCTCCAGTCACAAGTCGAGCCATAAAGTCCTCTGAATTGGAATTAAAGAGGTTGAGGAGCTTAAGTCATGCTTCCATTCTGCAGTGCTTATCCTGAACAAAAAGATTTCTGCAATTTGCGAGTATCAATGACTCAACTTGAGCCACATGTTTATCATCAGTTGACGAATTTTTTAAACCAACTACGAAGACACATCTGATCTGTACACTTTTGATAAGCAATATAAAATTTCCTTTGCAGTTACAACATCTTTACACAAAAACTTAATTATGCTTCGATATACAAACTTCTTCAATCTATATTCAGCCATTTTTCACAACTGACAGAAGGAAAGAAACAGAAAACCATCGATTTTTGCAAGTTAGGGTAACTGGATCTAAGTCTCAAATAAAAGTTGCACGAAAATCTAAAATTTGCTGCACAGCCCTAAATTGCAACACACTTTGAACACTCCTCGTAATTATTAAATTCATCTAGGTGACACATGCCAAGAGAGACAACTCTGGCCTTGTGCACTAGAGTAACTTTGCTCTTAGAGACATCTGTTGGTTATTCAGAGTTAAGTTTTTGAAGGAATGAGGAAGTGATAATGAGTCTAGGATACAAGGACCAATTTTTTGATGAAAAACTAGAAATAACTTTTGACAGCAAAACAAATACTTTACGAGCAGTAAAATAAAATGCCAATCATTGTCTTGATTGTAATTTGGTTCCAAAGCTCTAAAACCACTATTGTTCTTGTAATACTAGGGTGGAGGACAAGGTGAGGGAGTGACGAATGAACACTTGAAGCATTCAAAAAAACAGGTTTTTAAATCGTATCTGATGCAACTTTGTATGTTGGTAGAGCAGCAGTTTAAAGACTTGTTGCACAAAAAAAAGGTCCTGTCTTATAGCAATTTTTGGTTGTATGTCTGGAACATGGTGTTGACTGACCTATTTGGAGAGAATGACCCCCAGACTTAAACAAAGAGAAGATGGCTTAAAGGAGAAGTGGCTAATATAAGAAGGAGAAGCGTGAAAGGTCTGCCATTTGCTTGTTCAAATGATATAGAAAAGATTGCTTCGTCTGGCACTTCCCCTTTATGTTGTTTTCTCCATAGATTTATTGGTCTTAATGCTTGCGCTTGTTTTTAATAAATTTTTGGTTCTCCGTTAGCGTTTGTATTGGATGAGGCAATGGAGTTGATCCATATTTCGGTACATTAAACAACTAAAATTAACAACTGGTTTTTTGTGTCGCCACTTCCTTTACCTTTTTACTTTTTTTTTTAAGTGGTGCAAACTAGAGACTTCCGCATCAATTTGCTGTAGATTCTTTAGTGTCTATAGTGTCATTTTCAAGCATTTAGTAGTTCTTCACTCGTTAATACAGTTTAATATTAATGCATAATTGGATGCGTTTTATTGCCTCCTCTAGTATTAGTATAATTCACACTTTAAAACAATTGAAGACAACGTTTAGTCCGCAGCTAGCGAACAAGCGCCGTGCGAACCTAACGCTATTAATTCCTGCAGGTATTGCGGCTTATTTCCTAATGCGCCCCACCCAAGAGATACAGCTGCAGGAGAAAGTAGTCTTCGGGGCGTTCTTTGCGGGCGCCATCATTTGCCTTGGCTTCTCCTTCATGTTCCACACCCTAAACTGCCACTCGCAATTCATAGGCAAGCTTTTCTCCAAGCTCGACTACTGCGGCATCGCCCTGCTGATAATGGGCTCGTTCGTGCCGTGGCTCTACTACGGCTTCTACTGCCACTTCAAGCCGAAGGTGGTGTATCTGTCGGGCGTCTGCGCGCTGGGCATCACGAGCATCATGGTCAGCCTCTGGGACAAGTTCTCCGAGTCGGCGTGGCGGCCGTTCCGTGCGGGCGTCTTCATGACCTTTGGGCTGAGCGGCATCGTGCCCGCCATCCACTACGGCATCATGGAGGGGTGGTTTAACAACATGAGCCAGAAGAGCCTCGGCTGGCTGCTGCTCATGGGGCTGCTGTACATCATGGGCGCCATGCTGTACGCGCTGCGCGTGCCCGAGAGGTTCTTCCCCGGCAAGTTCGACATTTGGCTGCACTCGCACCAGATCTTCCACCTCTTCGTTCTGGGCGGCGCGTTCGTGCACTTCCACGGCATATCAGAGATGGCCATGCATCGGGTCACTGTCGGGCAGTGCGAGATACCGGACACACTTATTTATTGAACCAAAGACCGGTGTCTTTTAGGCGATTTTTCAATTCGACTTAGTTAATTTTTTATTATTGTCCTTGGAAGCGGCTCGCAATCTTACCACCTTCGTTCTTAATTGGTGCCCGACGTGTTTTAGTTGTGTTTAGTACTCGTTTTATGTGGAAATTCGGTGTCAATCTAATAGCCACAACTTTTGCCAGATGTGCGTCCAATCCATGCAATCCAGCTAGCTTTACGTGTTGTGAATGTCGATCTGATTTGAGAGAGTCTCAGTTGAACACTTAGTTTCATTAGCAGTCGCAGACTTGCGTTCTGTTCGGTTCGTAGTTCGTGTTTAGTTGCTTTGAAAGCAATAACTCGATAGTCATTGCTTTGAAAGACCCGTAGGACCATTTAAGATTAAGATCTGTTGATAGTACATACGACCTTCTAGTTTTACAATCTTGTAGTATTCCTTTTTTAATGAGTCATGTGTTTCTGTATGACTGATATACACTTACGATTACAAATAAATAAAGAAGGGTATATATGCAATGTTATATGTTAAATAAAAATGTGATCGAGTACTTGGTGGTTTTATTTTTTCCTTTTATGTTCTGTGCGTTGTTTTGATGCATCGTCTGAAAATTGCAAACGCTACTTGAAAACAATCGAAACATGCTGTTAAATCAAGCTTCTTCAAAGCAATCTGCACTTTTAAAAGGGGAATTGTTGTTTCAACTCTCACGTTATTCTGTAGCCACAGTTACTTCTGGTTCACACTTTTCTTTCGTTCAATTTGTTTTGATGATATCTTGATTTCAACTGAACTGATAGTACAGTCGGAACACAACTAAAAGTGGCATAACATGGAAAAAAGTATGACTTCTATGAATAAAAAAGTTCACGACAAGATATTTAACATAACCAATTGAGTTTCCGATATCTAGGCCTGTTATTTCCTCTTTTAGGAGGGGAAGGGAGGAAATGGGGCAAAATCTTTTTTATTATTTTTCACGCTCTTCAGTTAAGGTAATTTTTACGCTTGAATTTTTGTTAGTAACTTTGAAAGTACATCTGCGAAAAAAGTTTGTAATGAAAGTTATAGGTAATTAAATTATCTACAATTTGTTTTTTTCCTCTAGTTAGGATAGAAATTAGTCGATAAAGATCTTTATTGTAATTTAAAAAAATTGTAAACAGAAACTCTTTCTTCCAACTGGACCCCAATGGGTAACTCTTATTATCGATCTATTTGGATTCGTCCTTCAGACATGCTTATACCATGTCAGTTTTTTTTGCTATATACTTCAGTGTTTTTCCACTTCTCCTAATTTCTTCATTAATTATTCTGTCTTCTTGCTAGTCGACAACTCTTTATAGCTAGTTGTTACTCGATTTCCTATTTTTATTGTGAGGTAATTTTCTTTATATAAATATTTGACTGCTCTTATAATCCTATCCTGTATTTCTATAGTTTTGACCTGGAGATGGAGTCATGAACAGCTTTGTTTTTTGCCGTTTTTGTCTCTATTATCTGTTGTAATGTATAGACATGGTCTATACTTGACCTGCTCTCTGTAACTCCTGCTTGATATCCAATTTTTTCTCTATGCTTTTCTCAAATTTCCTCTGTATCACTTTTCTATATGCCTCCCTACCCCTTTTCAGTTTTTCCTCCTTGTACCCCTTCTGGGTCAAAATTTTCATATTCCTTTACACCCCTTTCTAAATATTTTAAAAATACACCTATATGCCCAAAAAGAATGTTCTAACTCAATAAACATAGGAGATACCTAGGGTCCTTTAATTCACCTCCAATTCAGATTTGCATTTTTAGGGGTTGATTAGGGCAAAATCCTAAAATACGTCGAGTGTAAGAGATATTGAGGAATTCATGAAAACACATTTTACCCCTTTTCACCCCCTTAGGGATCGAATTTCAAAAAATCCCTTCTTAGCACGACCATACATAACAAATTGAACCTTCCACTCAAATTTCAAGTTTCTAGTACCAGTAGTTTCGACTCTGCATTGATTAGTCAGAGTTGTGACTTTCCTTTATATATACCGGGTGACCACGAAAGTTGTCACCCCCCTAGTTTTTCCCATGGTTATCAAAATTTCAAACTTTTAGGGTAAAATGCACTTATAGGGTGACATTTTTTAGCGAAAACAAACATTTAAAATCACTTCCGGTTCAACCGGAAGTGGTAGCAACTTTTTTACTTTAAATAGAAACCTACCATTTAGATTCAATATTTGAAATGTGCATAAAATTACCTTTTCAATGACGTATCACACATTATCATTTGTTTCAAAAATGGCCTCTTGAGTTACCTTTCAACAAATCTCAAAGATGGCCGTAAAATCGGTAAAACAACATAACTGTTAAATAGTAGGCCATGGAAACATTGAAATGGTTGGTGTCAGGTTGTAACACCCTAAAAGTTTGAAATTTTTATTTTGAAAACCATGGGAAAAACTAGAGGGGTAACAACTTTCGTGGTCACCCGGTATATATAGATACTAAATATTGAACAATTAAAAAATATATTCCCGTTATTTTTGTAAGAATTTAAAATTTTGCGATTTTTTCAAAAACTGTTATAAAAAAACAAAAGATTTTGACAAAGGTTATAGACAATTACGTAATATATAATAAAGTTTTAAAATATATACAGGGTGTTCGGATAATAGGGATCCATACATTGATGGTGAGATCTACGCATTAAAATAATAAAAAAACTTCATATGCAGAATTTTCCGAAAATCGTTATTGGCGTAGATATCGACCCTTAAAGTTTAACTTTATTTTTATTTTTATTTATTTTTTATAACTGAAAAAAAACAATAATAATTGCAGGTAAACAACTCGACAACAAACAAACAAAAATTGCATTTTTGTTATCAAGGCTAATCAGATAATAACCCTGAAAAGAAAATCCTTAAAACTTTAGATAGAATTTCTAACCAAACGGTTTATGTTATGCATACCAAACAAGAGTACATTAATTTTGATTTTTTTATTCCCTACTAGATGCCGTATCTAGATCGGAGGTATGTCTTCAGATATAAAAGTTATGACTAAAAAGAAAATATGGTTTTAGGTTAAGTGCCAGTTCAAAATACATGTTATCGATTATTTTTCTTTTTGTTTGTGAGCATTTCAATAAAGACCCCGTACACCAAGTTGAAAGTAGTCATCTACTCAGTTATAAAAAATAAATAAAAATTAAAAAAAAAAAGTTAAACTTTAAGGGTCGGTGTCTACGCCAATAACGATTTTGGGACAATACTGCATATGAAGTTTTTTTATAATTTTAATGCGTAGAACTCACCATCAATGTATGGTTCCCTATTATCCGAACACCCTGTATATTTCCATTAATTTTTGGGCTTTGAGAGAATCTTTGAAAAATTTAGCTTGCCATTTTTCAAAAACCATACTTTCTACAAAACAACTATTCTAAAGAAAATGGTAGATAATTGCATACCATATGATCTTGTTCTATGAAATTAAAAACATTACTGCCTTAACTTAGCTTTTCCGCCACTCACAATAAGGGACAGTCCTCTGTTCAGAATCGGTTGACCCCTAATGACGTCAATACCGTCCATGGTGGCATCCTTTACGACCGCATTTACTTTTATTTGAATATTGTCTATTACCAACATAAACTCAACTTCAGTTGTGCAGCTGATTAAATTTTTCCCAAATCTCAAAGGGACGTCCTATGGAATTTTTCGCAGATGAAGTTTTTTCAGTGCAATGCTCACTATTAATGTTGACCCGACTACTGATATCAAGGTAAACCACAATTACTATAGCAAATTTTCGTATAAATATCTTCTATTTGCAATTAGTCAATTACTTTTACATTCTTCAGCTGCAGTGTTTGTGGAAGGTTGCTGATATATACTTGGCATTCGTTACTGCGATGACCAGATCGATTACAGGTGAAACAAATTATAGAACGCCCTTGCCAACAGTCACGCATCAAATGATCGATTTTATTACAGCAGTGACATGTGATAGTTTTATTCTCATAAAATCGGCCACTTGAAAACTCGTGAATGGTTCTCGGTCATATCTTATATCTGTTTTAAATCGATGGGCGTTTTGTAATTGTCCATAGGAACAACACACCCAATGTAAAGTTCATCCGGGGTGGCATATTGAAAAGCGCAATTATTCGCTTGAATTTCCAACGGCAGGCCCTCAACAATTCAGGAGATTGTAGCTTGTTGCGTGATAATGATGTTGTCATTGTTTCTCCAGGGCGTTTCTTGCGAGCAACCAGTTTTTCTGATACTGTTGCATTATCAATACAGTGGGAAAATGCGTGTTTTAAGGCTATTTTTCACTCATTCCAGGTCCTATTATAATCATCTAGCTTATTGAACCAATCGCGAGTAGATCTTTTTAATTTTAGCTGCATGTAAAATATTTTCTCGTAGTCAGACTACCAATGTGTTTGACCCAGTTGCTCATTTTTTAGTAGCCATGACGAAAAAACTACTTTGATTGTCAGGATCAAACCATGGAAAAATTTCTCCGGTTACTGGACTCTGCGGCCTTAAATACTAGGCCTAAGGGCCGTTTATTTCAAACAGCTGCCTCGTCCTGTAAAGTATCACTTTCTTGACTTGTTATGTGTTATATTATTAAAATCACAATATGGAAGACATTTATGTCCATAACTTGATTAATTTTTATCTTATAAAGTAAAAAAAAACAAATTGTAGCTAATTATAACATTCATTGAAAAAGAAGTTCTTTTAAGACTCGTACTTTCAAAGTTACTAAGAAAAATTCAAGTGTAAAAAACTGTCTTAACTGAGGTTGAAAGATAACAAAATATTTAAACTGTCATAACTTTGATATTTGTTATCGTAGAAGAAGAAAAAGGAAAACGATTCTAAAGGGAAGTCAATAGGCTACAAAAAATTATCAGTAGACTTACAGTTTCTGAGATAGTTACACATTTATTTTATCTCGTTTCCAACCCTCTAAAAGGGGGAAGTACAGGCCTATACTTCTTTTAATGCGCAGATATAAATTTTAAATTGCTGGGAGACGCGTATATTGCAAAAACCTGTTTTATACGTTACAAATTAGAAACTTGGAGAATTCAAAAATTTGGTTAATTTCAACTAAATTGAACTGTATAGAACTATATAATGGTTGAGGCTTTCGCGGTTACTCGAATTGTCATTAGAATTAAATTTCGCCTTAGACCGCATCGTCTTTGTAGATAAACACCCAGCATTTGTTGGCTTAATGTGCCTAACACCTTGTGAACTCAAGCGAGGGTTCGTATAGACCATATAGACTGTAGTCTAGAAATAGTCTCGTATAGACTATATAGACTATAGTCTATAGCAGGGATGAGAATGCGGCCCGCCATACTTTCTCATGCGGCCCTACAAAGATTTTTACATTTTGACTTTTAAAAATTCCTACAGTGTCCCGCAGCCTCACTGTAGCCTAGGCGTGTTAACTTAATTTTTGGAAATGATGCCGACATCATAGATAGGCACTGATGCCATCATTTCCAAAAATTAAGCATCGGCATTTCTTGGTATGAAATGCTACGCCAGACGGCTTTGTTCGACGCTACGCATATGTGCCGCAAACGCTGCATCGGCAAGCGGCGTAAAGTCAAAGCTCCAAGAGTATTTCAACTTCTTCAGAAACCCGAAAACATGCCCATCATTTACAAAAAATAATAACAGAATTTGAATGGCAATTTAAAATGTTTAGATCAGAAAAAACGGTTCTTAGTTTTAAAATGTTTTCTTCACCATTTAATATAGAAGTGGAAACAGTTCCGGATGAGTTACAAATGGAATTAATAGATTTACAAAATGACACGGATTTAAGAAATACATTTCAAAATGTTGACATACATAATTTCTATTAAAATTACATGAATGCAAAGCAAATAATGACACTTTTGGAAGCACCTATGTTTGCAAACAATTATTTTTCGCAATTGAATAATTAAAGGCGATCACCGATCGAGATCAAATTATGTACGGTTAGAAAGCTATGCTCAAATTGCCGTGTCGTCTATATCTGCAAATATAAACTAATTGATGGCAAAGATGCAATGTTAAATTTCTCATTAAATAATCTTTTTCCACGTAGCTGCCCCATTGTAAAAAAAGGTTGCTCATCTCTGGTCTATAGTCTATACAGGTGCACAAACAGTAAAAATGGCCAAATATGCGTAAGTATCCTTGTTCACAAGATACTCCAATAACACGGACCAAATCATGGGTGGCCTGTAAGAGTTCACTAGCCACCAAAGAACATAACTGTTACACAAACCCTCGCGTGAGTTTACAAGGTGTTAGGCACATTAAGCCAACAAATTGTGGGTGTTTATCTACAAAGACAACGCGGTCTAAGGCGAAATTTAATTCTAATATTGTATTAAACTAGTTTACCCGTTACCAATAGCAATATTCTGTTCAAATTTAGCACCTATTTGTAGAAGGGGCTTCCACTAAATCTGTTGGTTTAACGTGATATAGGTATCGGTAACTCGATTGAAATGTTAGGTAATCTAGTTGTGAAGCTTTTTAACCATAGTTTTTGCATTACCAACCTATTTTTACTTGCTTTTGGGATGGTTATCTGTGGCCGAAGGCTCAATTTACCGTGTCGGTTAGTATGGTAACAATAAAGTAACATACCTATTATAAAATACAGACAGATCAATAAAAAAAACCAATTAGGGCAGGCTTTGATATGTGTTATACGTTTGGCAGTACTGAAGTGTATTGTCAGTCTATGTCAAATTCGAGATTAGTAGGTTAGGTTTTTGTTTGTTGTTTTAACACAGACTGACGTAAAACTTAACCTGCAAATATTGAATTTGACATAGACTGACAATACACTTCAGTACTGCCAAACGTACAACACATATCACAGCCTGCCCTAATTGGTTTTTTTATTGATCTGTCTGTATAATGGTCCCAGGACAGTTATAGAAAATTATTTAGTATTTGGTTACTATAGAAACAACAATTATACATTTTTATTTAGAGAAACAGTATTATTGTACTATACTGGTATTTTTTATTTTTATACTATGTTGATAGTGCAAAAAGTATTATACGATACTTGATCGTTAAGTCCTTTTTCTCGGCTTGTTAAGCACTTACCGATCTTGTAACATGATGTACTGCAGTGGTTCTTACTGTATTTTATTTAAAGGTACATATCAACTGTACTAGAGCAAGAACCATAAACATGCAACAGAATTACTACAGCTTAGACAGCCCACTGTCGAAGTAGCAGCTGACTCTTAATTGCCCTAACAGATTGCATTAGAGAAGAAAGACGTGACTAAAAACATCCATCTTTCACCCTGTATATCTCAGCATCTTCCAAAAGCCCTTTTCAAGGCACTTCCATGCCATTATCACAATCACCATTCTCCATCCGCGCTTTTGCATCGCCCACCGCTTCAGCTTCACCTAAAACTGTCGACACTTGCAGGTATCGCCGCGTCTTTCCTATTCTATCACGGGATCGCGGTAGAGTTCCAAGAGAAGCTGGTTTTCGGGGCCTTCTTCGCGGGCGCTATCCTCTGCCTCGGCTTCTCCTTCATGTTCCACACCGTCAACTGCCACTCGCAGCTCATGGCGAGCCTCTTCTCGAAGCTCGACTACTGCGGCATCGCCCTCCTGATCATGGGCTCGTTCGTGCCGTGGGTGTACTACGGCTTCTACTGCCACTTCGGCAAAAAAAGTCATTTACCTCTCTGCAGTGAGCATCCTAGGGCTGATGAGCATCACGGTGAGCCTGTGGGACAAGTTCTCCGAGCCTGCCTGGAGGACTTTCCGGGCGGCAGTCTTCATGATTTTTGGGCTGAGCGGCATCGCGCCGGCAGTCCACTATGGCGTCATGGAGGGCTTCACTAACTACATGAGCCTGAAGAACCTAGGGCTGTTGCTGCTTATGGGTGTGCTGTACATTGTCGGTGCGATCATGTATGCTATGAGGGTCCCCGAGAGGTTCTTCCCAGGGAAGTTCAATATCTGGCTGCATTCGCACCAGCTTTTTCATGTGTTTGTCCTGGGTGCCGCCTTTGTCCATTTCCACGGCATATCAGAGATGGCTATGCATAGAGTTACGATTGGGGAATGTGAAGTGATGGATATTGTCAATATTTATTGATTGGTGCAGTACAGATTCTGGTTCATATGAAAGGACGTGCCTTACGGACACGCTATTATATCATGTAGAATTGTCATAATTGTTGCAAAATCTTGGTCGGGGCGAAATTTGAAGTCACTTGTTGATGATATTTTTAATATTGTATTCGAGGTGCCATATTTTGTAGAGGGGTTTATACTATGTATTTACGTAGAGAGGAAATTGTTTATGCACCTTTATGTTGGGGGCCCAAGCTTTGCAAACTTGAGTTACAATTTAGGAAAAATCTGAATTTAGTATTTAATGTAACGTTATTGCAGTCTAGTTACTTGCTAGCATTTGCTTGTGTTAATGACTAGTCAGAGTTTTAATTTAGAGAAACGCCAAGCAAGACAGCTTACGTATTAGAATGTAATTATGAGATTCACAGTATTTTGTTCAGTATGTGTAATGATGACGGGTTCACAATATGGTTATAATTTATTAGAGAGTAAAGAGAATATTTTTAAATGTTATGTTAAAATAAAGCTAGTTAGTAATAGTTCATGTGTCCAATGTTTTCTTTCTTTCCAGTAACGTCTTTCTGCTGTACAGAATTTGAATATTTTTTATGAGTTAACAAAATGATTCAATCAATTTTATGAAGTTAGAGATGCTTTTTGGAAAAGATGTTACAGTATAAAATTGATTTAACGATAGTCACGGATGAGCGAGTTCCGAATGCTAAACAAGTTCGGGAAACGTGCACACTTACCCTGGAAATCGGAAGAAACAGGATAAAGGCCGCGGCTCAAATACGCACAGGGAGAGGGCGTGGTCCTAAAACGAGACACCATATGGCAAGCGTGTTGATATGTATAGGGTGTTACCAAATAAGGTCTAACTCAAGAAGACCCGCGCTTGACCGAACCTTGAAGATCAAACTGGGCAAAACATACTCAAATACTACTCCTGGAAGCCACAGCGCAGCGGCAAGCGCGCCAACCTACCTGCAACACTTATTCACCACGTCCGGGCCTCACCTTACATCGATCTTGACACAGTGACTCGGTCACCCTGTAAACAAACATGCACAAGACACAGGAAAATCTTAAGTCGTTACAGTTCATACATCTATTGGGCCACTTCACATGACCGAAAACTTACAGTTGTACCGACGTGGTCGGTACTTACATCGATTTGGCACAGTGAAAGGAATAAATACTTATCGGAATAAACGCAGGCAGGAAACGCCCTATCTAGGAGCTACAACGCACCGTTAAGGCGAACAAGTCAAAATCAGTTCTATTTAAATGTCGCCTTACGCATAAACAAGTATATTACATAAGCGTTAAATTTGTACGTGAGTGTACCAGACCTTAATTGAGCGCCGGACAAGAATATTTGAGTTTTAATCACAAAAACTTACTGACTGGCGGCAAAGCAGATTAGAACACAAACGTTAGATTTGTGCAAGATTGTACCAGGCCTTAATTGTGCGCCGAACACGGATATGTGAGTTTATAACACAAATATTACCTTGGTTGATGGATTAGCCTCGAGACGCGCGTAGTACGCTGCGTGCAGGCGTCGATTGTCGCTACACTTGTGATAACGTGGCGTGGGAGAAATGCGGTGACGTCCAGAATGGTCCCCTGCGTCAGGCGTGGGTGGAATGTGTTATGCCCCCTTGGCAAACACGAAAATCAGCGTGGCTGTGAATTAGCTCACTCGGCAATGAATCCCGTCTAACAAATGACGGACAAAATAGGCTTAACGAGCCTCCATAACTAATGAGTGGCCAATACAAACTCGCGAACGGACATCACCAACAAAACACAAATACTCTCACAGCTCGCCAAGCGCCGTCTCCAAAAACACAGCTAAGGAGGTCACAAAATTCACAATATCAATATTCGCTGTAACAGCACGCCAACGGTCGCAATCCCTCGAGAGGAAACGCCGTTGGCGTACGCTCTGCAGCACAACTGCTCGTGTCAGAAACTAACTCCCAACTGCCGTCACGCGAAGCCTACGCGCTAAAACGTCTGTCTGCGACGTGCCAGGTGTAACCAATAGGAAGCCAGGGATTTCGCCCGGTGACGACAAGCCGTCTCGGTGCGATAGAGATCGACAGATGCTTTTATAAGTTTGAATAATTTGAAAATAGACGTTCTTACAACTGAAGGACACGCAGGTGCATGAAACAGCGATGTAAAGATTGGCGCGGTGCACTAAACGTTTAACTGAAGCCGAAAGCCATGCTCCTGTCTGAATTTTTCTTTGATGCGAGAAGCTAAAGCGTTATGCGATAAATTATGGCTAAGATGACCCCGATATACAGGCAGGCTCGCCAACTCCGTCCCAAAACAATACGAAATGGTAACGCAAGTCTATGAATTCAAGTAAAATAAAAAATGGCCTGACAAAGAACCTCCAATCAAGGATTCGTATGAAAAAAAGACAGCTTGTTACGGTTTGTTTTTGATATAACAGTAGCGCACTTGGTGGACGCGAAGTTCAAATGTTTAGTAGAGCAGAGTTAACGGTAAGTAATTATATTTTATACCTGAAGCACGTAGCTAGCGTTTTCCAAGCATCTTTTCGGCAATGACTGTGTAATAGAACAACTCTTATCTTATTTGGTAATTGAAAAACGAGAACAGTTGGCATTTTATGCCGAAAATAGTATTTGGTACTGATTTGAATACCAGATGAGTCTGCAAGTTTAATATTGGTTTTGAAAACGAGATTCTTGGAATGACGTCACCTGTTCGCCGATAAATACCTAAAGGTATGTTTTCTCATAGAAATATTGCGACAACGCGTAAATGCTCTCTGATTTTTATTTTATTATGCGAGAATATGTAAAATAAAACGTCGACATAATAAATACGAATTAGAATTGAGATTTTATGCGTTATGCCGCGATATTTCTTTGAGAAAACGTACCTTCAGGTATTTATCGGTGAGCACGTGGCCTTGCGTTACCAGGACCTTGTTTTCAAATCCAGGATTAAACTTGTAGACTCGTCTGGTATTCAAATCCTTACCAAATTTTTAGCCCAAAATGCCAACTGTCTTCTCAATTACTAAAACAAACATGAGTTGCTATCTTTCGCACTAATCGTAGAAAAGGCGTTTGCAAAAATCGTATTTACGGACGAAGGCAACTCTAGCAGCGCGCCATGGGAATAAAATATAACGGTTTACCAGACAAATTACAGGAATACAGTTTAACGATCCTCTGCTATACATTTGAACTTTGCGTCCACAGAGTGCGTTACTGTTACCTCAAAAATGAACCGTAACAAGCATAATCATTTTGCTTGCCGTTGCCTCTGATATCACCATATACTATCTTGTGAGTGATTAGCGCAATTAGTTAAAGGAAGCGGCTAATGAAGCTAAATCAACTACTTGGGATGATTTTGGAAATAACAGCAGAGGCATATAAAGAAAATCAAAAGCAGTTTTGAAGCAGAGTAAAGGTAATGAGTGGTAAAAGGGGAAACAAAGTAGAAACAAAGGCAAAGAACTGAAACAGAAAATAAGATCATTCTGAGAGTATGAATTTTTTTTTAAAATTTTTACATTCAATTAAAAAAATAACATGCAGAGGTACGAATATTAAGAAGAGAGGATGAAATTGGATTTAATGAAAGAGAAGAGTCGCAACAAAGTATAACAAGAGGATTTCGATACAGAAGCAGTTATAGGAACAATAGAAGTTCAAAGGCTCCTAGAGAGGGTGAATTCGCCCTTGAATTAATAAAATTAGGTGGAGAAAGAGCAGTGGAATAGTTAATTGAAATATACCGGGTGACTATAAATGATTGTGATTTTTTTTCTTAGGTTGGCACTGTTTATATTGGTGGCACTGTAAGTCTATGTCAAATTCGAGGTTAGCAGGTTAGGTTTTGCGTCAGTTTTGACACAGAATGACGCAAAACCTAACCTGCGAACATTGAATTTGACATAGACTTACAGTGCCACCAATATAAACAGTGCCAACTTAAGAAAAAAAATCACAATCATTTATAGTCACCCTATATCAACAAGCATGGGAAAATAAAGAACTACCTAAAGAATGGAAATAAAATCTAGTTATTTCGTTGCATAAAAGTGGAAATTTACAAGACATTGTGCCTTACTTTAGAGGTATTGAAAAAGATAACCCCGTTTAAACTTTTTTGATGCCCACCCTTTGTTTTAGACCCATCGAGGGGCGGACACGTTGGATTTCATGACAACGCGCGATGTGAAGGTGCCTTTTGGAAGTACCTTTTACGGCCCTCGTTGCAAACCTACGGCTTTTGCCGGATCACCCCTTGGTATTTTTTGAAGTTCTAATCACGTGTTGTTTTGGAGTATCGAAGAACTTCATTACCCATCATTATACTTTATTTAGCCTGTAAATTTGCCATGAAGTCACGTTAGTTAGAATATCTTAAATGTGCTATAGTCGAGTCCAGATTGCAGCTGCCGCGATCTGATTTATAACCATATTGCGTGTGCTGAGTGTAACACTATTAGTTTAATTCCTGTTGGACTTGTGAAGCGAAAGGCAGTACGCGTTTTCGGGAATATAAGATTCCAAGCGCCTGAAGGTAAGGTAGGTTTACTATGTGTGTCCAGTACGCACAATTGTTGAAGTCATGTGGAGGGCTCTTCCTGGTTGTAGCTTCACAAGTTGTTGAAAATAACAAGGTCAATTCTAAACGATAATTACGTAACAAACTACTTCTGATATTGGATCCCTACATGCCGATTTCATCATCAGGCATCGCCGAACACCAACGCGATACGGGCCATAAGAATCTATTTGATGAAACTTCTATTACCTGCAAATCCCTATTCTTCTTTAGCAGACAAATTCGCAAAACCATTGAGATTTACAAACACCGTACTAATCTCAATCGGGACGAAGTTTTTTTCCTTGCTTCTATGTGGAAAGTGCTAATTTCAAAGCACCATCACTCAACCGTGACGACACTTGCCTATAAATTTTCGTCTTTCTCCTTCCGATCGTTAGAAGAGTTTCGCCTCTGGCGTGGTTTACATGTTGAGTTACTGTGCTCTTTTGCTTGTTCTCCTGATGAATCCCCTTACAAAAGTGGACGAAGCGTTAAGTTCTTTGACCTTAATAATGACACGAACCATCCCTGAAGCCGTCTGTTACGTAATAACAATGGCCGTGAAACCCTCCCATATCATCTAAACAATAATATTTATGCTTAGTGTGAAACTAATGTTGCTAAATTTTGACAAATAACTCTGGGGTGAATCGGGCAGTACTGATACTAGACAGTCCACAGGGCCACTTTTGATGGCATTCGGAGTGCCACGATATCTTTCACTTTACCTTGTAATATTCCGTGCGCCACCAGAACGCGTTGTCACGGCAAAATTGCAGGTCCCATTTTCAGGAGTCCAAGTGGAAGCTGCAATAGTGTCTGATGGTACTCTAAGACTTCGCCGATGGACAAGAAAATGTATTTGTACAGGTAGGTCGTTGCCTTAATTAATTGTGGTGGTGAACGTTTATCACTTATTGATACGTTCGTCTTGACTTCTTCAGAGGCGTATTATTGGTGTTACTGCGCAAAGGGATGCGGGTTGGTTTACGAGCTGGTTTGGGGGCTGTACTCTGATACCGAATTCGGGGACCAAAAATACAGCATAAAGCGGTTACAAGGAGACATTTGCTGATACCGGATCCGGTGACTTCTTCAGACAACGCTATTCGTTGCTACAGGAACCCTCGGCTAGGCCCAAAAAACCTAGGAGCTTGTGGCTCTTCCACTTAAGAGCTGCTGGACGGGTTGCTGGATGCAGGTGCCTTCAACAGGTCATTTCCTGGGAGGGAAGCTGAAAGACCACGCGTCGAGCTTTGTCGTACGCATCGGCGCTCATTGCTGGGTTGTTTCACTTATTTTTAATCTGCGGACACGGGAGATGCAAGCATCGATTGTGGCGTATTAGCACCGTACAAATTCCAAGTGTGTTATTTATGCCTTTATAGATAATCATCCATCAGAATTTTTTTATTTGTTTTTAATGTTAGATGCTTTTGTCATTTGTCCATTATTTCTAACAAGGATAGATCGATGCAATATGTATGGGAGTCTACCACCTTCATGCATGTAATTAAACCTGTTTCAGCCTTTCAAGTGAGTTTAGGTTCAGGTAAAAAATATGGATGGATGGAAATGCAAGGTGAATTTAAGAAAAAAACAGTTGTATGTAGGCTAAGCTTTGTGTTTTCAGTTGAATATAAAATGAGCAAGTGGAAGGAACTTTCATAGTGAATTTGAATTTATATTTTTAATAAACTTAAAGATAATTTACTTACAAATGAAGTACAAGATAGATTTTAGTTAAATAGCATCTTATGGAATAAATTGCAATCTGCCAACTCAGTCAAAAATCAATTTTTGTCAGTTTTGTGGAAGACGACAAACATGTTTTACACATGTGCTCTTAAAGTGAGTCCATTATCTAGATCATAAGGAATCAAAAGAATTTAATATTGTTAAATATAGTCAGTTCAGCTCTGTGAATTTCTAACCAGTATTACTGAGCACTGCAAGACAGTGCTAGTAAGTGTGTGTCTGTGGTAGAGCCAATGGCTGTAAGCCAGGGAATAAGGTACAGACTCCATTAACTTGAACGCCTACAAAAATCTAGTGCTGACTCCTCTTATGTTGTTATAGCTCCACGTTGTGGCGCCTTTTATATTATGATTGACTATGTTGCGATGATATTTACGTATGTAAATGGTTTTATTTCACAAAAAAATATTTCTTATGCTACTAGCATTCTTACATTTGACTTGTCTTTTTATTTAGTTTTATTTTCAAAACAATTCTCTTTTTAAAATGAATTAATGTAATTCATACGCCTTTTTTGTTAAATTATTAATCATCGCAGTATTACAAAATGTCACTTAATAAACAGGTTGGGATCTCACATTTACAATGACTATCGTATCTGAAATTTGATTTCTTTTTGTTTTTATGAAAACTTACTTCAAAAAATCAAATGTCTATTTTATATACTGCTACACAAATGAACTGGACCACCCATAAAAATTGTATTTGTTACATTATGTCATAAAATATATACATGAAACGTTAAAAATCAAATGTCTACTTTATATAGTGCTTCAGAAATGAACTGGACCACCCATAAAATTGTATTTGTTACATTACATCATAAAATATATACATATTGCAAAGGCTCCCCTTATCTGGGGCCGGTTTGTAATTTATTTATTTATTTTGGTATAAAAATTAATATAAGTTAAATTTACGCGCAAAGATTCTAGTACACACACAATTCTTAGATTAATATTTTTTATACTGTGCTCAAACTTTGCCTGTCAGTAAATTAAGGCTGGTTAAAATGAACTGTAATAATTACAAATAAAATGGTTGAATGCCCCTCTTTCTATGTTATTTAACTGCAATACTGATTACACTAGCTCTCGGCACACAAAATTTCTTTGCTCATGGGTTGGGTTCATAAACGGACTATATTCTCAAATTTTAGGTTATTTGTCTCAACGTAGCTCGTTTGCTCGCTATTAGTAGATAAAATTCACAATCTCGTAAATTGACAGATGAACACAAAATCGTTTTTGCGTACTGCGTGAAATTGAACGTTTAAAATCGTGAAGGTAAATCATTTAAATATTCCCGCTTGGCAACTATGAAAACATCGCCTTGATTGTTTTTTAGGCTGACGTCAAACCTCGCCTTGATTGTTTCTCAGGATGACGTAGAACTCACGCCAACTTTCTTTTGTTTATGAACCTTGATTCTGGCCGATTTCGCCCCGAAACCTGGCGACGCCGTTCGATTTTAGAAAACCACGAAGTAATTGGACTTTTGAAAAAACAGTAGGCCTCCTCGGCAAGGTTTAATCGTGGATTTAAGTCGTTTTCCCGAACACTGACACTCAAATTTTAGATCTATTTTACCTCGTTATGACCTCGTGCTGGCTTCGGAGCTGGCCGTAGTGACGCTGCTGAAATTTCCTAGGTTGTAGCTGCTTGCCTGCCCGCCAATGTTAATTCGGACGTTCTTGCAGACTCGATTGATGTCCTGGACTGCTGACCTCTGGGTTCCGATTCTAATTTTCATGGTAGTCGAATATCGTAATTTTTAGGTGCTCGCTGCCGATATTCTCGGAGATGAGATTTTTAAAAATGTAAATTTTTTGTTGCGGAAACTGCTGCAAACGTTAGCACAAGTACACTACCACTTTGGCAATCAAATGGGCCACTTTTTATATTATAAAATACTCATTTACTACTATAAAACATTAATTAAATGTGGAGCACAAATACAACAACCTTTCAAATTAATTTTATTCAATTGTTCTCCCTGTTAATGACAAAAAATCAGGGATTACTTTTTGCAATTTCCTAGATTTTCATTCATCTTGCTTTACCCTTCAGCTTGCTCACAATGTTCACAGCCCTTTGCGTTTATTGATAACTACGCTCCTTTTCTGCACGTAACAACCTTTTTGTATCAATTACTTTCGTTTGGTCTGGCTTTGATGTGCACAAACCTATCATTTTAATTATATTACTTTATTCACAAGCCAAATTTAAATCCTCTGAAATATGCTTTGCCTTTGCGTGCCTTTATCAGACTAATTACTGTTTCTCGCATTTCATAATCAATGCATTTAATATTTTTATTTTTGTTTAAAATTGTAATTATATAAAATATCCTAACTGTGCTTTATTGATTTGGTTGAATATTTTGTACTGCAAACACAGCCAAGTTGTGGGCTTAATACCATTTCAATATATAAAGGTTTTTGTTTTATAGTATATTCATATTAAGCATACTTAATCGCACTATCCTCAAATATCTACTCAAGAATTAACAAAATCATATTCATAAAATTAAAAAATAATAAAATTACAAAAGAACTATATTTCACAAAAATAAGAGGAAGAACAAGAAAAAGGAAACTAATAGTTTTTTGAGTCTCCTCGGAACGTTTAAAAATTTTTGGCAACGATTTCGCATACTTTGTATGAAATGTGCTATCAACATTTGGGCAAGATTCAAAATTTTCAAATGATAATATATTATAAATGGACTTAGTTTTATTTAAACCAAATTATGAAAAGAAATGCTTTTTATAGTGAACACAATCATGAAAGGTTACAAAAATGCCATGACTGTCTTTTTGGAAAATATTTTTAATAATTGCACCAATATATGAAAATGGTCCAGTTCATTTGTAGAGCAGTATATTTGTGTCATTTAATTTAATGATTGTGTGAATTAATCATAAATACATATTTGTTACTATATGTCATTCTATAAACACCATAAAAACGGTAAGTAATTTCTTTTTAATTATTTAACTTCACTATTTTATTGCTCTTCTTTCAGTTCTTTATATAAATACCTGTAACTGTCACTTGTACAAAGAACACAATCCACTACTTTCCAGATCCAACAGCATTCCGGCCGCTTATAGTAGTGTTCCGACTTGTACACCAAACCCAGGAGAAATGCAATCAGCCACCATGAACTGCACAAACTTTCCAACCAAAACACGACGGGATTCTCATTACGTCCACCTGAATTCTTGACAAGATCCACCACTAGCAACTGCAACACCTTTCCTCAACATCCAACAGTCAATCGTATTTCGAGCAACAGCATACTTGACAAGGGCCGAACAACAAAACGTCACTCCAACAAGATATTCTATGAAGTATAATACTAGTAACTGATAACTTTCTATCCAATTTGCAAGATGTTTATTCTCTCAGGAACTCGATGTGCACTACTGCCAGAATATACACTGCCAGTTATTCGTATCACATGATGTAATCAATTGATAATAAACGACGTACAATATCCAATTCCAATAATTACTTTTATAGCTAATATCTGTATGTTATAGTATTTCTACCAGATTCATTTTTCGTTAATTCACCATATATCCTTGTTCTTTAAATTTATTCTTTTCTCCTTCTCATTAATTTTATTTCATGTAAACCCTTCCATACACCAAATAGATATGAAAATCTTGTTTTAAAATGTGTTTCCAATTTTAACTATATACAAATCAGTTTTTACATGTTTTTCAACTAAAGTTTAATGTATCTAAAAATAACAATATTTTCCATGATAATATCCTAATGCTTACTTTAAAATATTTTAACACTAGGTATATTATTTTATTGCACTTCTTTAACTATCCGGTATATTAAATGACTTCTCCCAAATAAGTATTTAGTATTAATATTCTTCCACTTCAATTCAAATAACCTTTACATCATATAGATTCTTTCTGTTTCTTTTCTTACATTGTTTAATTGGATTTGCATTTTAATCGTTATTTTCCAAATACATATTTAATAATTCTGATTTCTTTTAAAACAAATTCATTTTTATAAATTTTTAATGAAATATTTTTTATCTTTTTAATTACCATGATATTAAACCCTTATACTAAAACCATTACAATATATTTCTCCAATCCAACTTTGACATCTGTGGAATCTCAATGCTAACTACCTCAAAGAGGAGGGCCGATGCCCCTGCTGTGGGGATGTTTCCAACAAGACAAACAACGTCACTGATTTAGTACTTCGATCCCTTTATTCGTAATTATTGCTTTTGGCTTTATGTTACTTATTTAGCAATGTTACGTTTTAAACTTGCAATTTATTTTGCAAGAAAGCAGAGTGGTGGGTGCATCAGGAAGGTAAGTCGCAAGTTGATTTCGAAAAGTGTGAAAGGTGACGGACCTACTTTTGCAGCCCTCAACAAGACACAAGTAAGTGACGCCCAGTACCACAAGTAAACTTTCAAGATACTCCCAAAATAGGCACTCGATGGCAAGGTGTCGTAAAACATATTTTGCACTCATGATTTCAAAATTCATATTTCCCGGTCATTCCCGATGCGCCGAAAATGACTTTTCCCGCACCGGGGTGTTTTTTACTTTCCCACAAAAACTATGGCAATTGTGTGTTCCAGGGGCGCTGTAAACGTCAACAAAAGCTAACAGGTGCTAGGATACGTATAAAAATTTAGTAATTTGTGCTGCCAACTCAGTAAAGTTGTAAAACACTAAATAATATTTTTTTAACTTTTTTAAATATTTTGAGTTATTCGTTACAAAAAACATTGTACCTACCTCTTTCGGGAAGAATTTTCCCGAATTCGCACTAGATGCAGCACTACCTTCGGTCGTGCTGCAAACAAAGTGCTCATTCGGGAAAATTAACTTCCCGAACTTGTTAGGTAAATAACTATTTCACGCACAATGATATGCCAGAAAAATACTGGATGCCTAACATTTTGCAAATATTAAATAGAAAAGATTTATTAAATAACGTTATTCTAGATATGGTTTTGTCAACGAACAGAACTGCCTTCACGATTGTGAGGTTTGTATGGTTTTAGAATAATTGCACCGGTATCTTTTGAGGAAAGTAATCATACTGTTATTGTCAATATGAAATGTAGTTTTAATAAGTTAAGAACAGTTCATAGAGCAGACATTGGGAGACAGAAGCCATAATATGTGATTTTAATTAAATGGTGCCAGAGCTGTTCAAAATACACAAAAAGTACTCAAGTACCGAGTACCTACAAATACTTTACAGAAACTGTAATTGAGTACCGAGTACAAATACACAACAATAAATACTCGAATACCTATACGAGTACTGAGTACAGAAGAATAGCAAAATGGCGGTCAAAATCGCTTTTTTGGGAATATCTACGTTAGCCTTAGTCATACGACAAAATACCTATCATTCTTATTAAAAATGTCATTTACAACACATTTTGTTCGAAAGATTTTTCTGTAAGTCAAATTTATTCCGAGCTGTAGCAGTACAAATTGAAATGAAAGACAAAAAATTGTTGTTTCAACAATTTTTCAATTATTATTACTTAATTGAAAATTCTGTTTCCATTATGTTCAGTCGTTGTCACACCATCACAAAATTTGGGGGCTCAGGTAGTCGTGTCGCACCCCATTTCTAATGGCCAAATTCTTACAAATTCCCTCCCTTCTATTATTGAACATCTAGCCTTTGTTGCCTCGACCTTAGTTCAAATAAAATCACTTGCGTCTAAGGAATATCACTCATGCTTGCGCATGCGTACCGGGATTTGTAAGAATTCCGTCATTACAGATGGGAGATGGGACCCTACACGACAACCTAAGCCTCCAGTTCTTGTGACTGGAAATAACTGAAAAATAATTTGTTATAGTAAAAAGTGGTTTTCAATCATTACTTGTTGAAAAATCCTTTAAAAAAAATCGTCTTGCGCTGCTCTAGTTCAGAACCCATTTGACTTAGAAAAAAACATTTCAAACAAAAGATGTTGGAAATTATGTCGTTGATAAGAATGATAGTATGATAGTATTTTGGTTGTTTGACTAACGGGAAACTAATGTAGATATACGTGAAGAACCGGTTTTGCGCGCCATTTTTCCTTCTCTCGTCTAAAAGACAAATGAAGTATTGTAATCACGACAAAATCACCTTCCGAGATTTGTTCAGTTCTTAACGTTTCAGGGTCCCTAGATGAGGAAAAACAGGTTTTCTCAATTCCGTCTGTGTGTCTGTTTGTCTGATGGTGTTATAACGCAAAAACTACCTACTATAATAGCTAGCGTCGATCAGAATTCAATCATGTTTGCCAAAGTATGTGTGCCATCATCAACAGGTGCTCAATAACTGGCTTAAAATTGATTGCAGTGGAAATAGTCTCTGTAGTAGTATACGAGCCCCGTCTCATTGAATTTGGCCCAATCACTTAAAAATTGCAATTATGCATTTTTTTCCAAAGAGATAATAGAACTATGAACCGTGTTGTTAATTTTTACTTCTATTACTACTTTTTTAATAATTAATATTAAAACAAATTATTTTTGTTGCGTAGAACCCAAAATTTCAGGAGGTTTTCCTATTTATATCATTACCTCTCATTTCAACTAATTCTATAATCAAGTTAGTTGAACTTTATGAAAACAATCTAAAGATGTTTGATATTTCTAAATGTGTACGTAGCATGTGTTAAAAGTATTCTTACGTTAAATAGTTCAAGTTTAACGACAATGGTCCGTGGAAAGTCGGTAACATGAGATACTCGTAAAATAATCATTTCTCTGTTAAAAGATGTCAAATCGGGGACAAAAATAAGTGCAATTGTGAAGTTATGGCCATATACTGTTCCTAACATTATTCGTCTGTATAAAACTACCGGTTTCATTGCTGAAAAGCCTAACATTTGAAAAAAAATCGCATAACTGACATTAACAAAAGAGCTTTACGAATAACATCAAAGCAAAATATCCTTTATCTAATAGACGTGTCTGTCTGGGACGCAGTTTTGTCTGTCTGGGACGCCGTTTTGTCTGTCTGGGCGCTGTTTCAGCAGCCAAACCGTAAGAGATAGAGAAAAAAGTTATATGTTTGGAATGGTCATGTCAGGTCAGGAACCGAATTTCAGTCACGTGACACTTCCGGTTTTCTAGAAATCACAAAAAAGGCCGTTTTTCAAATAGAACGCGTATTAAATAAAAATGTTTCAGCAGCCAAACGGAGCTGCGACCCTCTGCGCCTTCAAACCTCGATCGGTTAGGCAACCACTTTGACACCTTCCAGGTCTGGGTACAGTTTTTATTTAATACGCGTTCTATTTGCAAAACGGTCTTTCTTGTTTTATTAAATGAGACATTTGTCTCACTGGAATGCTAGTGCTTTCTTATTTTGGTGAACTCAGTGTGTTACGGCATAATGCAACACTGGAACAAGTTTTTCAAGTGTCACTTGCGGCAGGACAGCAAAAGAATTTTGTTAATTTTCATTCTACATAAACGCTAAAAACTTTTTTATTTTGCAGACCTGTATCTGTAATGATTTGGGGATCTATGTCGGCAAAGGGAGTAAGCAGACTTCACTTTGTAGAACAAAGAGTCAATGCCGAGAAGTATATTGGAATGTTACAGACCTATCGTGAGCCTACAATTGAAGAATGCAGAAATGCTAGATGCAGTTTACCTTTCAGCATGATGGAGCTGCGTATCATACAGTTAAAACAGTTAAAGAGTGGTTCTTGGAAAATGAAATCCCACTATTAAGATGGACATCTAGTAGTCGAGACCTATCGCCCATTGAAACATTATGGCATATAATGAAAAAAAGGTTAGGGTCACATCCTGCGAGAACGTTACCAGAACTACAATTGCGCCCTCAAGATATCTGGCACGGTTTTACCCCAGACGAATGTTAGGACCTGATAAATACTATACCCAATCGTATAGAGGCTGTTTTAAAAAGAAAAGATGACGTCACTCAATGGTAAAACTGAATTTGTGCGATCCTGTAATCTTAGCTAATTTAGCTTGAAATGCAGCTTGCACTTTAAAACAGCTACAATAGTCCTCACTTGTTCAATGTTTGTTGTAATTTCATTAATTGGTTAACAATTTAATAAAAACAATAATAAATGTATTTAGTTTGTTTGTTTTAGCAGGTCTTTCTATTGCTAAACAAATTTTACTGACTGGGCCAAATTCAATGAGACGGGGCTCGTATATGGAAACCATTTAACCATATATCACTACTATATCACATTTTTCTGCATTCGAAGATTGAAGTTTAATAGTTTAGCATTCTGGTACGTTAAAACGTCTGAAAAGCAGGTTTTGTAGTAAATATTAACTACAAGAAAATATTGTATTACTATAATAGCTAGCGCCGATCAGAATGTAATAATGTTTGAAAGAGTATGTGTGCCATCATCAACAGGTGTTCAATAACTGGCTTAAAATCGATTACAGTGGAAATAGCCTCTGTAGTAGTATATATTAAAACCAGTTAACCCCATTTCACCACTATATAAATGTTTTCTGCATCCAAAAGAATCAAGTTGAATAGTTTAGTATTCTGGTGGGTTAAAACGTCTGAGAAGCACGTTTTTCAGTTTATATTAGCTACAGAAAATAATATTGTATTACTATAATAGCTAGGGCTGGTCAGAATTTAATGATGTTTGACAAAGTATGTGTGCCGTCATCAACAGGTGCTCAATAACTGGCCTAAAATTGAATGCAGTGGAAATAGCCTCTGTGGAAACCATTTAACCATATACCTATCACTACTATATAAAGTTTTCCTGCATAAAAAAAACAAGTTCAACAGTTTAGTATTATGGTATCTTAAAACGTCTGAAACGCACGTTTTTCAGTTGACATTAACTACAGAAAATATTGTATTACTATAATAGTTAGTGCCGATCAGAATTTAATAATGTTTGAAAGAGTATGTGTGCCATCACCAACAGGTGCTCAATAACTGGCTTAAAATGGATTGCAGTGGTAATAGCCTCTTTGGAAACCATTTAACCATATACCTATCACTACTATATTAAGTTTTCCTGCATAAAAAAAACAAGTTCAACAGTTTAGTATTCCGGTATCTTAAAACGTCTAAAAAGCACGTTTTTCAGTTGATATTAATTACAGAAAATAATATTTTATTACTATAATAGCTAGTGCCGATCTTCTTCTTCTGAAAGTGCCTATCCTCTTTGGATGTTATCGATCACACTAGCCCATTTTATTTTATTTGCAGCCGAGCGAAAAATTTTTGCGGATGTCAATCCGGACCATTGCCTCAAGTTCTTAAGCCAAGATATTCGTCGGCGTCCTGGTCTTCTTTTACTGTCGATTTTTCCTTGCAGAATTAGTTGTAGTAGGCGATATTTACCATTACGCATGATGTGCCCGAAGTAGGACAACTTTCTTTGTTTTATGGTGGTCATGACTTTGTTACGGTATTAAAACAACTTTGCGACACCCACCCAAGGTGAGCATCGCACCACGGAATCAGTCCTGGAAAACTGGCACACTTGCCCTGAGATATGCTAAAAACAGGCTAAAGGCCACGGCTGGAACGCTCAGGGAGTCGGGCGTGAGTCACACGATACGTTCTGGGCAAGCGTGTTGAGGCATATATATATATAGGGTACGTCAAAATTATGAGGGCGCCACCAAGCCTGTCTTAACCCGGATAACCGGGCCTGGGCGGTTAGACGGGGCGAAGTATTCAAGACACTCCGTCGATAGGGGTACTCGTGAATTATAAACTCACACAACGATTTCGTGATGGCAAAAATACTTAGATCATGAAGGGGGCTTTTTCAGCCACGGCAATGTCACCACCAAGCCTACCTGCACGCTCTGATCTCACTGGTTCCACCGTACATTCATCTCCTCAATGATGGCCGCACACTGAAACAGAACATGCACAAAGCGACCAAGAATAAAGCGTCTCTTACTTAGATAAGCGTCTATTGGTCCAGTCTTACATTGGGGCAGCAAAGCGTGCTGCAAACATTGCGTTAATTCTTATAAATAAGCATCAGTTGATGGGCGCACTACGGTTACTAAACAACACCCATAACTGTACAACATCAAAAGCAGTTTGACATATGAGTCCCACAACGGGAACGTTTGTTCATAAAAAAAAATGCTCACATGATAATTTGGGCAAACACAGCAAAGTCCAAGTGAGGGAAGTGATTAGATCAAAAATGAGCGAGCGACGCCACTTCGCGACAACGATTTAAGATGCGAAGGGTACGTTTTTAACGGTGCACAAGATTTCACAGTTATTCACATGATTAAGCGCACAGCTCGCGCACGAGAAGTTAGTATAATTCAATGGTTACAAATACCTTAATTTTATTGGTGACGATCCAAGAGATCAGCGTGCGGTCCAGCTTGCGGGAACCAGGTTGCCTGTGGCAATTCATTCGCCGCTAAAACGGCCGACGTGTGAATGGTCTGGATGCGCCCAAAATGGCGACAAAGGCTGGCGCTTCAACAAACGCCGCTACGACGGCCAAACTAGCCCAAGTGATGTCCTACCTCAACAGAATCCTCGCACAACGAGCTAAAGGGAACACTCCCTTACGTGACGACGTAGAACCGGGCATGGAATTCCATCACACCTACGCCTTGGCGTAGTAAGATCGCCGTTAACGACACACACACACCTTCCTTGTTCAATCGCCTGAGTAGAACTGCCCAAGCAAGCAGCGTTCCGACCCCCGCCGTGGCGTGAGCCAAAACGGCGTTACCACGTGACTCTCGACAGCCAATGGCGAGGCGCCCAATAAAACAAATAAGTGCCGGTAACGAAGACAGCGCGAGGCCTCGCAGTCACACCAACAGCGTAAATTCTAGAAGGTTCGGAAATCCTGCGAGCGTTAACACCCGATTGTCAAAGTACCAACAAAGGGGTGCCCCGGATGACGAGAAATACTGCGCTTGAGGCCAAATATGTGCAAAATCATTATTATGGAATTAGGCGATGGAGCCAAATAAGTAACTCAAAGGGTTTAACATACGGGCACGCTGCCCTAAAGCCTAGGTGGCTAATTAAAATACAAAATGACCTGACAACTTCCGGTTCTTTTTGCAAGCGACATAGGACTGTATGGTTGGAGATATGGTATGTCCATGAAACGCGTAGCATTCGATGGTAGCACCACATCTCGAATGCTTCTAGGCGCTTGCAGGAGGCATTTGTAAGTGCCCATGCCTCTGCCCCGTATAACAGTATGGAGAACACGTAACACCTAAGAACACGAAGACGAAGATCAAGATTCAGCGAAAGGTTGCACACTACCTTATTTAGTCTTTTGAAAGCGTTTCTGGCATTTTCAATGCGGCATTTAACTTCTATTGAGTGATCCCAACTATCGCTGATTTTGGTTCCCAAGTATGTAATGCCGATCAGAATTTAATAATGTTTGAAAGAGTATGTGTGCCATCACCAACAGGTGCTCAATAACTGGCTTAAAATTGATTGCAGTGGAAATAGCCTCTGTAGTAGTATATATTGAAACCAGTTAACCATATATCACCACTATATAAATGTTTTCTGCATCCAAAAGAATCAAGTTGAATAGTTCAGTATTCTGGTAGGTTAAAACGTCTGAGAAGCACCTTTTTCAGTTTATATTAGCTACAGAGAATATTATTGTATTACTATAATAGCTAGCGCTGGTCAGAATTTAATAATGTTTGGAAGAGTATGTGTGCCATCATCAACAGGTGCTCAGTAACTGGCTTAAAATTGATTGCAGTGGAAATAGCCTCTGTAGTAGTATATATGGAAACCAGTAAACCATATATCATCACTATATAAATGTTTTCTGTATTCGAAAGAATCGAGTTGAATAGTTCAGTATTCTGGTAGGTTGAAACATCTGAGAAACACGTTTTTCAGTTTATATTAGCTACAGAAAATATTATTGTATTACTATAATAGCTAGCGCTGGTCAGAATTTAATAATGTTTGCCAAAGCATGTGTGCCATCATCAACAGGTGCTCAATAATTGGCTTAAAATGGATTGCAGTGGTAATTAGCCTCTGTAGTAGAATATATGGAAACCATTTAACCATATATCACTACTATATAAAGTTTTCCTGCATCAAAAAAATCAAGTTCAACAGTTTAGTATTCTGGTATCTTAAAACGTCTGAAAAGCACGTTTTTCCGTTGATATTGTTACGAGACACGGCTGGGGTCGTTGCCCCGGACATTGTTCTAGAACCATCGCGATCAATATTCAGGAAGCAGCAGCAGACGAATGACGTCAGCGATCTCGATGCAGCTGCGAAGATATGAGTCACGCGTTCGAACGCTCCGGAAGCGCCCTTCGTGGCAGATGCAACAGGTGACTCACGCTTGCTCGAAGTCAACACCTTCGAATGCTAGAATGTGCGGGCAAAGTCTCGAATGACTCATTTGTGGGATATAAATACTCGCGAGCGGGAATAGCGGGCAGCTCTGATCAAGCTCACACGGCGTAAGCCGCCACATAAATGCTCGCGTAATATACATAAATAAAAGCACGGTGTACATATAAATAATAGAAAAAAATAACCATATATAATCGTTAGTGTTAAGAGTGAAACAAATAAATAGTTGAAGTTTAACCAGTGTAAATAATAAATAAATGTATCGTAGAAATAGTGCGTTTGTTTTAGTAATTTGAAATCTGCTTGATAATTCTCGTGTGCTTGTAAATAATAATGATTAATCTAATGGTTGTAAATAAATGTTTAATACAAGAAGCGTCGTTATAATTTTTAAATAGCCCGAACGTTACGAACGTAACAGTGTCGTCAGGTGCGAGGTGTTGAACCGGGGGATATAAGAAAATTATTGAACAAACATTAAAATAAATAAATTATTAACAAGTCCGATAAAACGACGGTCAGAGAAATAAATTGAAGTGGATAGTGTTTATGCCTTTGACGGGATCGTAAAGCAGCAAGATGGAAGCCGCGATAGAAAAAGTAGTCCAAATACTCGAGGAATTGAGATCCGGTCGAAAGAAGGCAGAAAAAGCACAAGAGAATCTTAGGGAACAGCTGGAAGCCGGGCAGAAAGCACGAGAAGTGCTGAAGACCGGGCAGGAAGACCTGGAAGTCGCAGAAGAGGAAGTAGTCCAAAAGCTTGATGGGAAAATAAATGAAAGAGTTAAGTCTCTGTTGTTGGATACTGGAGCGACGAAGCCCATCGCCAGGTCTGACGTAGTAAGGGACGAGGGTCAGATGCTGCACAACGAGACACGCCTTCGTACTGCCACGGGGGGCGCGGTGACCACACATGGGGAAACTGATTTGAAGATTGGGAATCAAACCCTCAAGCATCGGGACCTGATGGCTGACAGTGCGAACGAGTACATCCTGGGAATGGATGTTATGGATAAGAGTGGGTTCACTGTGGACCTGAGACGCGGCGAGTTGCACGTGGGTGGGGAGGAGCTTTTCCGACACCCAGGAGGAGAAATCGCGGCACAAGTTGTATGGGCGGAAGATGTTACTCTGCAAGGACGAGCCGAGAGGGTCGAGGATGCATACCTGGATGGCGATCTCCGGAGCAACGTGATGCGCGTGGTTGAGCCCGATTATGCTGACATTGCGGGCGAGTGCATCCCGGGAATGGATGTTGTGGATAAGTGTGAGTGCGCTTTGGACCTGAGACGCGGCGAGTTGCACGTGCCTGGGGAGGAGCTTTCCCGACACCCAAGAGGGGAGATCGCGGCACAAGTGGTATGGGCGGAAGATGTTACTCTGCAAGGACGAGCCGAGAGGGTGGCAAGAAGCTCACTCATGGTGTCCTGGTTGGGAAGACGTTGGGGAAGACTGGGCTTGGGGTCCCAGTAAGGATGATGAACGTCAGCAGGGAAGTGGCAACCGTCAGGAGGAACCCCATACTGGGAGGGGGCATGAGCCAACGAAAACGAAAGAAGATAGAAGATTTGGTGGCCCGGTACCAAGACATCGTCGAGTGCGGAGATCATTCCAGCGGCCGTACTGACCTAGGAAAACATAAATCAGTTGAGTTTGGCAAAAGAGTCTTGCTGAGGACCGATCATGCTGCTCTGAGATGGCTGCTGCAGTGCAAGAACCCTGAAGGGCAGGTGGCTGAGTGGATCGAGCGCCTACAAGAGTTCGACTTGGAAATAAATCATCGACCTGGCACAGTCCACCGCAACGCCGATGCGTTATCCAAGAGGCCCTGCCCTGCGGACTGCGGCCACTGTTCGAGACTGAAGAGTCGTGCAGTACCCATTAATAGTACCACTATGGTCGACTACTCGTGGGAGCCAGACGAGTTGCAGAGTAGCCAGGAGAACGACCCCGACTTAGGCGCGGTTATAGCCTGGAAGCAATATGGCCGTCGACCTACTTGGCAGGAGGTCCCCGCCACCAACGCAACAGTGGAGACTTATTGGGCGCAATGGGACTACTTGCAGCTGCACAACAACGTCCTGACCAGAATCTTGGAAGATGAGGACAGTAGGGCAACGAGATCACGATCGATGGTTCCAAGGAGTAGAGTGGCCGAGGTGCTGCGCCACCTGCATGATGGTTCCTCTGGGGGACATTTCAGATTGAAGAAGACGTTGCAAGAGGTCCAAGAAAGGTTCTACGGGGCAGGCTGCGAAGGTGACGTCCGAGAGTGGTGCCGGAGGTGCGAAGCATGCGCTACAGGAAACGGACCGGTTGGAAGACGTAGAGCTCCGATGTGGCAGTACAACGTCGGTGGTCCGTTCAAGGGGATAGCCATGGCCGTCGCTGGACCATGCCCCGAAACCCAAGCAGGAGATAAATACATCTTGGTGTGTATGGGTTACTTCACCAAGTGGTCCGAGACGGACGCCCTTCCAAAGCAAGAGACCGGTACTGTCACTGATGTTCTGGTGAAGGAGTGCTTCAGCCGTTTTGGAGTCCCCCTGGAGTTACATTCCGACCATGGTCGGAATTTCGAGTTTGGAGCGTTCCAGAACGTCTGTAAGCTACTGGGGATACGCAAGATCCGGACCACTGCCCTCCATTCTCAATCGGACGGCATGGTGGACAGGATGAACGGAACCATGGGAAGCATCTGTCCAAGGGGGTTTCCGAGCATCAGCGTAACTGGGGCCAGTACATGCGCCTGTTCCTGATGGCCTACCGATCGGCAGTACAAGAGGCAACCGGCGGCCAGAGCGAGTGGTGCTGTTACAGCCGTTGCGAAGCCTGGAGCTCGCGGTGGGCTGCTACTTCCTTAGCCAGTCCATGTGCAAGAAGGGCACGGCCTGCAAGTACCGTCATCGAACCCGCACAAGAACGAAAAGGCAGGCACCCGACGCAACGACCTAAGGCGGGGGCAGTGTTACGAGCCACGGCTGGGGTCGTTGCCCCGGACATTGTTCCAGAACCATCGCGATTAATATTCAGAAAGCAGCAGCAGACGGGTGACGTCAGCGGTCTCGATGCAGCTGTGAAGATATGAGTCACGCGGTCGAACGCTCCGGAAGCGCCCTTCGTGGCAGATGCAACAAGTGACTCACGCTTGCTCGAAGTCAACACCTGCGAATGCTAGAATGTGCGGGCGAAGTCTAGAATGACTCATTTGTGGGATATAAATACTCGCGAGCGGGAATAGCGGGCAGTTCCGATCAAGCTCACACGGCGTAAGCCGCCACATAAACGCTCGCGTAATATACATAAACAAAAGCACGGTGTACATATAATAAATAGAAATAAATACCCACATATAATCGTTAGTGTTAAGAGTGAAACAAATAAATAGTTGAAGTTTAACCAGTGTAAATAATAAATAAATGTATCGTAAAAATAGTGCGTTAGTTTTATTAATTTGAAATCTGCTTGATAATTCTCGTGTGCTTGTAAATAATAATGATTAATCTAATGGTTGTAAATAAATGTTTAATACAAGAAGCGTCGTTATAATGTTTAAATAGCCCGAACGTTAAGAACGTAACAATATTAACCACAGAAAATATTATTGTATTACTATAATAATTATTGCTGATCAGAATTTAATAATGTTTGAAAGAGTATGTGTGCCATCACCAACAGGTGCTCAATAACTGGCTTAAAATTGATTGCAGTGGAAATAGCCTCTGTAGTAGAATATATGGAAACCAATGAACCATATATCACCACTACATAAACGTTTTCTGCATCCAAAAGATCAAGTTGAATAGTGCAGCATTCTGGTAGGATAGAACGTCTGAGAAGCAGGTTTTTCAGTTTATATTAGCTACAGAAAATATTATTGTATTACTATAATAGCCAGGGCTGGTCAGAATTTAATAATGTTTGCCAAAGTATATGTGCCATTATCAACAGGTGCTCAATAACGGGCTTGAAATTGATTGCAGTGGTAATAGCCTCTGTAGTAGTATATATGGAAACCAGTTAACCATATATCACCACTATATAAATGTTTTCTGCATCCAAAAGAATCAAATTCAACAGTTTAGTATTCTGGTATCTTAAAACGTCTAAAAAGAACGCTTTCGGTTGATATTAGCTACAGAAAATATTATTGTATTACTATAATAACTAGCGCTGGTCGGCGTTTAATAATGTTTGCCAAAGTATGTGTGGCAGCATCAACAGGTGCTCAATAACTGGCCTACAATGGATTGCAGTGGTAATAGCCTCTGTAGTAGAATATATGAAAACCATTTAAGCATATATCATCACTATATAAACGTTTTCTGCATCAAAAAAATCTAGTTCAGCAGTTTAGTATTCTGGTATCTTAAAACGTCTGAAAAGCGCGCTTTCCATATGATATTAGCTACCGAAAATATTATTGTATTACTATAATGGCTAGCGCTGGTCGGCGTTTAATAATGTTTTCCAAAGTATGTGTGGCAGCATCAACAGGTGCTCAATAACTGGCCTACAATGGATTGCAGTGGTAATAGCCTCTGTATTAGAATATATGAAAACCATTTAAACATATATCACTACTATATAAATTTTTCCTGCATCAAAATAATCAAGGTCAACAGTTTAGTATTCTGGTATCTTAAAACGTTTGAAAAGCACTTTTTTCAGTTTATATTAGCTACAGAAAATATTATTGTATTACTATAATAGCTAGCGCTGGTCAGAATTTAATAATATTTGCCAAAGTATGGGCCGGTTGCAGAAAGCAATGTTAAGTCTGGTGTTAGCTAACGCGACGTCAAAGTGAACAAAAACAAATCAAATCTCAAATGCTTATGGCAACTAATACATTAGTAAACAAAATTTGATGCGATTTTGTTCACTTTGACACGATGTTAGCTAACACCAGACTTAACATTGCTTTCTGCAACCAGCCCTATGTGTGGCAGGATCAACAGGTGCTCAATAACTGGCTTAAAATAGATTGCAGTAGTAATAGCTTCTGTAGTAGAATCTATGAAAACCTTTTAAGCATATATCAGCACTATATAAACGTTTCCTGCATCAAAAATTAATCCAGTTCAGCAGTTTATTATTCTGGTAGGTTAAAATGTCTGAAAAGCACGCTTTTCAGTTGATATTAGCTACAGAAGATATTACTGTATTACTATAATAGCTAGCGATGTTCAGAACTTAATATGTTTGCCAAAGTATGTGTGCCATCAATAACAGGTGCTCAATAACTGGCTTAAAATGGATTGCAGTGGTAATAGCCTCTGTATTAGAATATATGGAAACCATTTAAGCATATATCTCTACTGTATACATTTTTCCTGTATCAAAAAAATCAAGTTCAACGGTTTAGTATTCTGGTATCTTAAAACGTTTGAAAAGCACGTTTTTCAGTTTATATTAGCTACAGAAAATATTGTATTACTATAATAGGTAGGGCTGGTTGTTTAAACTTGGTTTAAACACACATAAATTTTAATAACAAAATTTACGAAGCCAGTCAGAAGTTCGAAATGTAATTCTGATTTCATAAACAAACAGTTTTAACCTCCAGTTTTACTTCATAATTTCGCAAGTTTATACGTAATTTATATCTGTTTTAATCTTGAATTAAAACAGGCAAAATTCAGTTCCCATTTACGAAACCTTAAACGAATATTGTTTCGCCAACATTAAGTGAAAATGCAACTCGGCGACCTAGAAAAGCCAAGTTCAACGCTCAGCCTGCAAACCGATGCGGAAATACAAAAGCTTATCATGCTGAGTTGCGGTCTTTGCGGACCTTTAAACGCGTTCTATTACACTATTATGAACTTTGATATTGTTACTGCGTTAAGCATTTTTAGTTTTATATAAATACTAGTCTATTTTCATAATAAAAATCAATCTGCATTTAATGTTTGATTCATTCACTACCCTTTCTAAGCCATAATATTCACGGGGCATGAGGCTGTGCTCCGAGGGTTAGTGTCTCTACTGCCGTCCGTTTCAAGTACCATTGACTACATTGGTTTAAAACGTAAACACAGTCTTGTTTACGTGCTTGACGGATAGAATCAGCGCAAAGTAACGGAGTCCTGATACAGCCTCTCAGGCATCTCTGTTCATGGTCCTTCGAACCGGATCTGTCTCCAACTAACGAAAAAACACATCCCGAGAAGAAGACAACATCTGCCAACCACCCAGTTCCCAGAAAATGGCCAACAACATGGAGGAATTCAACAACTTAGCTATCGCCCAAGAAGAGCTCTCGCAGAAAATAAAGCAAATATTATCCAACAGCAAAAAGGACCCTGCCAGCCGAAAAAATGAAGCCTACATCGCCAGTCGCAACAAAACGCTGGACGAACTTTGGAACACTGCAACTAAAAATCATGCAGAATTGGGGCAGCTAAGTATTCCAACTCATAATTATTTTAAAACAGGGTATTACGACCAAATTAAAGCCATATACGGCGAAGCAAAAAGTTACTTGCAGAGCTGTTCAAAATCAACGGAAATTTCCAACCCCTCCGTAAGCAGAACTCCAGAGGAAATTGTGGCCAACCCCGAGCAAAAGGTTCGTATCCGAAAACTGCAGATTCGGATCCAGAATTTTAAGCAAGCGATGGACGACGCCGAACTAACACAAGAATTAGGGAGGCCCACCATCACTACAAGGGAATTAAGAGAAAAATGGGATCGTGTGGTCGAGATGGACGAAGAAGTTATGTCAAACGACATGGCTTCAGAACAAATGCACTTCAGTCCTGAATATACTACGTTGGAAGACAGGTATAGAAATTTAATTATCTTATTGCAAGCGCCGACAAGGAACGAGCAAGCAGCAGCCATCTCGCTTCCTCAAGTCAAAATTCCCATATACGAGGGAAATTATGAGGAATGGGCCACTTTCAAGGACCTGTTCACCAAATTAGTAGATGACAACCAGAATATGGACGATGTCATCAAGATGCAATATTTAAAGACGCATCTTAAGGGAGAGCCAAACCGACTGATCCAGCATCTAGCTGTTACCCAAGCAAACTACAACACCGCCTGGAATCTGCTGCAACAAAGGTATCAAAATAATCGCCTTATTTTAACTAAATTGCTAGATACCATATTCGATCTGCCGGTCCTCTCCAAAGAGTCAGCCCAAGGGTTAAAAAGATTGCACGACTCCATCAAGGAATGTGTGGAGGCAATCAAAAATTTAGGCATCTCCACGGACAGTTGGGGTCCGTGGATTAACAGAGCTATCGCTCGAAAATGGGATCCTGAAACCAACAAATTATATGAACAGTCGCTTCAATGTCCAAATGAAGTCCAGGATCACCAAAATTTAATGGCTTTCCTGCAAGTGCGGTTCCAATCCCTAGAATCCATAGATGGAGCTCGAAAGCCCGCGCAGGAAAGACCACAGAAGAATTACGCTTCCGCATCCCTAAATTGTAAGCTGTGCCATGGGGATCATTACATCGACAACTGTAGTCAATTCCAGAGGCTACCTACCCATGAAAAACTAGAAGCAGTAAAAACCAATCGATTGTGCTATCGATGCTTGCGGCACGATTCAAATATTCCATGTCGTGCCTATTTTAATTGTAGGATCTGTCGCTTCCCGCATCATACACTGCTTCATAAAGCGCAGCCACCATCAAGGCCGCTCCCTGCCCAAAAGATGAGGACGTCAGCTCATGCAGCAGCTATGAAAACTTCCAACGCTCCAGAAAAGAAGCCGAAGTCGGACATCATCACCGCCAATTTTGGCGCACAGGAGAGCCAAGTTCTACTTGCCACAGCAATGGTTCAAGTAAAGGCAGCATCCGGGATGACTCATCTACTACGAGTATTAATAGATCCCGGGTCTCAGGGGTCGTTTATCACGGAAGCATCAGCCGAATTATTGGGGTTACCCAGGACCAAAGTTCGAGCTGAAATCACAGGAATTGGGAACAGCGAGCCAAAAATTGCCAAATGGAAAATCCCAGGTTTGATCACACCTAGATTTTCAAGTAACTTTTCCCTACCTGTAAATTTACTAATACTTCCCAAACTTACCAAAGCCATGCCTTCATCCCCTATCCCAAACATAAATATCAATTCCTGGAGCAATATTTTTATCGCCGATCCAACCTTCAACCAACCTGGCCCCATAGACATAATTCTAGGAGCCGAAGAATATTCAAAAATAATTCTAGAAGGAATCACTAAAACCAAGGATGGCATCTTAGGACAAAATACCGAGCTGGGCTGGATCTTATCTGGAACCATTGGAAGACAACATAACGAAATCATTAAAGTCAACACCATGGTTGCCAAAATCGAAGAAGATGAGCAGTTACAAAAATTCTGGAACATAGAAGAAGTTTCCACTAAACGAAAAATTTCCCCAGACGACCAGGTATGTGAGAATAAATTCACAGACACAGTGCAACGAGACCAGGATGGCAGATACATAGTCAAGATTCCATTTAAGCAAACTCCAGAGAGCATGGGAAAATCCAAACCTTCAGCATTGGCAAGATTACTACATCTGGAAAAGAAGCTGAGACAAGACCAAGATCTAGAAATCCAATACAAGAAATTCATGCAAGAATATCTAGATCTAGGACATATGGAAGGAGTAGAAAAGAAGCAAGAAAACAATGGCAAGTATTACATCCCACACCACGGCGTAATTCGAGAAGCAAGTTCATCAACGAAGCTCCGTGTCGTCTTCGACGCTTCGAACAAGGCATCTTATGGAAAGTCCTTAAACGAAGTCATGTATGCTGGACCGAAACTTCAGCAAGAACTGGTCGACATTCTACTCCGATGGAGAACTCACAAGGTCGTCTTCTCTGCGGACATTGAGAAAATGTACCGACAAATCAAGATGGACAGCCAAGACCAGGAGTATCAACGAATCTTATGGAGATTCGATCAATCACAGCCAATCAGGGAATACAGGTTATGCACCGTCACGTATGGAACCGCATCAGCTCCCTATCTGGCCATCCGAACCTTGCACCAATTAGCAGAGGACGAAAAATCTTCTTTTCCATTAGCAGCGGAAGTTGTGAAGAGAGATTTCTATGTGGACGATGTACTCTCCGGAGCCGACACTTTAGAAGAAGCAATCAAGCAGCAAGGTCAGTTAATTTCCTTATTAAAACGTGGAGGCTTTACCCTACATAAATGGTGCAGTAATGAATTAGCCATCATACAAGAACTACCCGAAGAATTGAAGGAGCAAACCTACCTCGAAATAAGTGAGGACGGCTTAAAGAAGTCATTGGGCGTTCACTGGTCTCCATATGAAGACGTGTTTTGCTTCAAGGTGGATGTGAAGCAAAAGGGATCCACAAAACGCAGCATATTATCCGAAGTCGCTAAAATTTTCGACCCTTTGGGTTGGTTGGCACCCATCATCATCACTGCTAAACTACTCATCCAAGAGCTATGGCTCGAAAATGTCAAGTGGGACGACCCAGTCTCAGAATGTATCCAAGGCAAATGGGAAACATTTAAATCTCAACTCAAATCAGTAGAAGAAATTACTTTACCAAGGTGGCTTTTTACCAAAAGGGAAGCCCAAATGGAACTACATGGATTCTGTGACGCTTCCGAAAGAGCTATTGGAGCCGTGGTCTACTCCAGAGTCATCACGTCATCAGGCCAATCCAAAGTATCATTATTAATAGCCAAATCCAAGGTGGCACCAGCTCGAGCAAAAGCAACCCTCCCCAGACTAGAACTCTGCGCAGCAGTACTACTTTCTAATCTATTACAACGGGTAATTACAGCACTGGACATTCCTAAGGTATCTATCTTCGCCTGGACCGATTCCATGGTCACACTAGGTTGGATTAAGGGAGATCCAGTAAGATGGAAGACATTCGTCGCCAACCGCGTAGCCGAAATCAACCACCTGATTCCGGCCCAACATTGGAACCACGTCAAGTCAGAAGAAAATCCTGCAGACGTCATCTCCAGAGGTACTAGTCCAGGGAAATTAAAGGAACATAAACTATGGTGGGATGGTCCAAGTTGGTTAATTAACAAAGAGTTATGGCCGTGCCAACCAGACACCGCCACAACCAATGAAGAAGCAAAAGGTTACACTGTGCATCAAGCCACAGTTCATCAAGACGAGAACGAGATTATTCATCGCTTCTCGTCTCTGACAAGAATGGTACGAGTTGTGTCCTATTGCCGAAGATTCATCAACAAGTGTAGGCGTTTTCCCATTCAACCAGGATGTCTATCAGTTAAAGAAATGGAAGACACCATCCTCACACTCATCAAGGTCGTCCAAGGAAGTGATCCTATTTTGAAGGCAACAGGATCTCAACTCCAAAAGAGAAAATGTGTGGACTCCAACAACAAACTCGCAAATCTCAATCCATTCATCGATCAACATGGAATCGTACGTGTTGGAGGAAGACTAGAAAATTCGAACCTATCCTACCACGAAAAACACCCAATTATCCTTCCTTATTCCGATCATATTTCCAAATTAATAATCCATGAGGCACATTTACGCACCTTACACGGTGGCACTCAGCTCACACTGTCCTATGTCCGAAGAAAATATTGGATCATCAACGCAAAGAAAGCCGTCAGTTCCAGCATCAAGAAATGCTTTCGATGCATCCGATTCAAGGCAGAGGCAGCCCAGCAATTAATGGGGAATCTTCCACCATCAAGAGTTAATTCAACCCCGCCATTCTTCCATTCAGGAGTGGACTATGCCGGTCCAATACAAATCCGAACATCTAAAGGAAGAGGGCATTCTTCATCCAAGGGATACATTGCTGTTTTTGTCTGTCTATCAACCAAGGCAATACACTTAGAAGCTGTCAGCGACATGACAACTAACAGCTTCCTAGCAGTCTTCAGGAGGTTCATCGCCCGAAGAGGACGCTGTGCACATCTTTATAGCGACAACGGAACGAATTTCGTTGGAGCAAGGAAGGTCTTGGACAAGGAAATCCGTCAAGCAATGGAAGGCCCAGTTATCCAAGAAAATTTATCCACCATTGGTACTCAATGGCACTTCATCCCCCCAGTAGCCCCACACTTCGGAGGAATATGGGAAGCAGGAGTAAAATCAATGAAGCATCATCTGAAGAGAACCATTGGCAACGCTACTCTAACATTCGAAGAATTAACAACTTTGCCTTGCCAAATAGAAGCCTGCTTAAACTCACGTCCTCTGTGCCCACAAGGCAACAATATTGAAGACACCAGTGCATTGACACCAGGCCATTTCCTGATAGGAAGAGAGATAATCTCACCACCGGACCCAATCAGCACACCAATATCTACAAATCTGTCAAATCGCTGGAGATTGATCCAAAAAATCAAGCAAGATTTTTGGAAATCATGGAGCTCAGACTACCTTCATGGATTGCAGCAAAGAAACAAATGGAAAAAACCGGTGGAGAATATAAAAGTTGGTGACCTGGTGCTAATCAAAGAAGAAAACATTAATCCTAGTAAATGGCCATTAGCGAGAGTTGCCGACATTCATCCTGCAACCGATGGATCAGTACGAGTAATAACCATCCAGAAATCAGGAGGACATCAATTAAAACGTTCCATAGGCAGTATCATTCCATTACCAAATAACGAAGAATCGCAGGAACCAGAGCCTGAAGAAAAAATTTCGGCCAACAGCACCCACACACAATCATTCCCAGCACCAAAGAAAACTGTCACGTCCAAATGGAAAATGTTTCTACTAATATTTACTCTCCTTACTACAAATACATCGAGTAAGGCAGAATTCAACATACAAAAACCAGACAGCGGGTACTATGTAGAGCATATTGGACACGGGAAGATTGAACGAGGAACATTCAGGATCGAAATCCAGTTCGAGAGGGGGAAGATCGAAGAAGACTTCGAAACAGTTACCGACATGGTGGACAAATTCGACGACCTCTGCAACTCTGCGAAAGAACTGTCCGAAGACACGTTATGCAAGACATTGGTGCATCATCTTCTGGAACAAAAAAGACATATGGAATGGATTAAAACTGGCATGGAAGATATCATAGCAAGACGAGAGAAACGAGGAGTGCTTGGGACTGTACTAACGTCAATTTTCGGAGTAAATGACGAGGTCTATCAAGATATTGACAGACTCGACAAAAATCAACAGGAATTAATAAAAATGGACAGTCAACAATCCAAATTCTTGCTGTCAGCACTTTCAAGATTTAATGAGACCGAAGAACGAATCGATCAGAAACTGGAACATTTCCAAGAGAAGCTGAACCAAGGAATCAGGGCGATCAACAACATGGACAAGTGGTATAAGGCAACCGACTCCAACCGATTAAATATCCACATCATCAGTGTCTATCAAGTCGCCACAAATGTTATTAGTGAACTGTGCAATTACCACACAAACATTTTGAACGTTCATTTCCAACAAGGTAATTTTTACGAGTTAATAACACCTGCCCAAATCAAGCAAATCCTCGCAAATGCAACCAGTAAACTCTCGCCAAATTTAGAAATTTTACCGACCCCAATCCTAAAGGTCGACATCGGACATGATGACATCTACATCAACGTCCAAGGATACTTCATCATAGTAGAAAAAACCGAATATACCTTAATCAAGGTGACACCAATTCCTCTCCAAATTAACAATGGGTCCTACTGGGTGATCGACGTACCAAAAGGGATCTTCGCTGTGGATTACAACTTACAAATGTATTTTCAATAGACAGATGAGGAATTCAAAGAAAATCTCCAAATTACTCCAAACACGTATATCTGCAGTCCAACAGTCGTGAAAGGAATTGAAAATAACCCAAATTGCATCATTGATGATATATATCATCGAACAGAAATTAGTCAGTGCAGCCTACGAAGACATCAGATCCAGTCCATTATTTGGAAACAACTATACATGGAAAACACCTGGATGTTCGTAGTCAACAAGCCAACCCGAATAGCTATCACTTGTAGTGGCAATAGGGAAGAAGTCACTGTCAACACTACAGGTGTGATTCAGATCTCGTCAGACTGCATCATACAAACTCCAAAGAATACGTTAACCCCCAGGCATAGCAAGAAATTCAAGATCCTCGCAGGATATTCCAAGGCCGTCAGCATCAATTTTTCCAACACAATAACACCCAACTCCTTTTCAGAAATTGCAGAGGAGCCCGTTCTAAAACAATCAGACCACTTCGAGGATCTACAAACTTCACAATTGGAATTCCAGCAGCACCTAAAGGACATTACTTGGAAAACCATCCGCCACCACTCCTATCTATCCAGCGGGATAACAAGCAGCCTATTGGGAGGGGCTATTCTAATAGGAGCAGTCTACTACATTCGAAAAAGGATCAACCGAAGGAAGCATCAATCCAAACAACGCCAGTCAACCGTAGAAGAATATCCTTTAAGAACCCTTAATGTGGAAGAAACAATATAGTTTTCCTTTTCTTTTTCTTCGGCCTAAAATTGGCAATATGTTTAAACTTGGTTTAAACACACATAAATTTTAATAACAAAATTTACGAAGCCAGTCAGAAGTTCGAAATGTAATTCTGATTTCATAAACAAACAGTTTTAACCTCCAGTTTTACTTCATAATTTCGCAAGTTTATACGTAATTTATATCTGTTTTAATCTTGAATTAAAACAGGCAAAATTCAGTTCCCATTTACGAAACCTTAAACGAATATTGTTTCGCCAACATTAAGTGAAAATGCAACTCGGCGACCTAGAAAGCCAAGTTCAACGCTCAGCCCGCAAACCGATGCGGAAATATAAAAGCTTATCATGCTGAGTTGCGGTCTTTGCGGACCTTTAAACGCGTTCTATTACACTATTATGAACTTTGATATTGTTACTGCGTTAAGCATTTTTAGTTTTATATAAATACTAGTCTATTTTCATAATAAAAATCAATCTGCATTTAATGTTTGATTCATTCACTACCCTTTCTAAGCCATAATATTCACGGGGCATGAGGCTGTGCTCCGAAGGTTAGTGTCTCTACTGCCGTCCGTTTCAAGTACCATTGACTACATTGGTTTAAAACGTAAACACAGTCTTGTTTACGTGCTTGACGGATAGAATCAGCGCAAAGTAACGGAGTCCTGATACAGCCTCTCAGGCATCTCTGTTCACTTAGCATCAAGTAATTTGTGTTTATACCTAATAAATATTTACACGGCGCATGGGGCAATTAAGGGTGTTCATAGGTACAAGTTACAACTACTGAGGAGCATTTGTAGCAATTCCTCGATGTCTGGTGTTTATCTCAGAAAGATATGTTATTACGACTGTGTAAGCCATCTCAGAAGATGCTCAAGCTAAAGTCTAATGCACTCTGTGGTAACATTATGTACCAAAACCACATCCTAAGGAGCTTGGGCAGCATAGTTGCATATATTTGATAACAGAATATACTCTAGAAGTTATTTTAGCATCCAGAAATTGCTTTTTTGTCCTAATAAATATTTACACGGCGCATGGGGCAATGAAAGGTGTTTATACGTACAATTTACAACTACTGGGAAGCATTTGTAGCAATTCCTCGATGTCTGGTATTTATATCAGAAAGATATGTTATTACGACTGTGTAAGCCGTCTCAGAAGATGCTCAAGCTAAAGTCTAATGCACTCTGTGGTAACATTATGTACCAAAACCACATCCTAAGGAGCTTGGGCAGCATAGTTGCATATATTTGATAACAGAATGTACTCTAGAAGTTATTTTAGCATCCAGAAATTGCTTTTTATACCTAATAAATATTTACACGGCGCATGGGGCAATGAAGTGTGTTTATACGTACAATTTACAACTACTGGGGAGCATTTGTAGCAATTCCTCGATGTCTGGTATTTATATCAGAAAGATATGTTATTACGACTGGATAAGCCATCCCAGAAGATGCTCACGCTAAAGTCATTTGCACTCTTTGGTAACATTATTAACCAAATCCCCTTCCTAAGGAGCTTTTGCAGCATAGTTGCATATATTTGACGACAGAATGTACTCTAGAAGTTCTTTTAGCATAAAGTAATTTGTGTTTATACCTAATAAATATTTACACGGCGCATGGGGCAATTAAGGGTGTTCATAGGTACAATTTACAACTACTGAGGAGCATTTGTAGTAATTCCTCGATGTTTGGTGTTTATATCAGAAAGATATGTTATTACGACTGGATAAGCCATCCCAGATGATGCTCACGCTAAAGTCAATTGCACTCTGTGTTAACATTATGTACCAAAACCACTTCCTAAGGAGTTTGTGCAGCATAGTTGCATATATTTGATGACAGAATGTACTCTAGAAATTATCTTAACATCAAGTAATTTGTTTTTATACCTACTAAATATTTACACGGGGCATGGGGCAATTAAATGTGTTCAAACGTACAATTTACAACTACTGGGGAGCATTTGTAGCAATTCCTCGATGTCTGGTATTTATATCAGAAAGATATGTTTTTACGACTGGACTATCCATCGCAGAAGATGCTCACGCTAAAGTCAATTGCACTGTGTGGTAACATTATGTACCAGAACCACTTTCTAAGGAGGTTTTGCAGCATAGTTTCATATATTTGGTGACAGAATGTACTCTAGAGATTATTTTAGCATCAAGAAATTTGTTTTTATACCTAATAAATATTTACACAGCGCATGGTTCAATTAAGGGTGTTTATAGGTACAATTTACGACTAGATAAGCCATCGCAGAATATGCTCACGCCAAAGGCAATTGCACTTTGTGGTAACATTATGTACAAAAACCGCTTCTTCAGGAGCTTGTGAAGCATAGTTCAATATATTTGATGTCAGAATGTACTCTAGAAGTTATTTTAGCATCCAGCAATTTGTTTTTCTACCTAATAAATATTTACACGGCGCATGGGGCAATTAAGGGTGTTAATAGGCACAATTTACAACTACTGGGGAGCATTTGTAGCAATTCCTCGATGTCTGGTGTTTGTATCAGAAAGATATGATATTACGACTGGATAAGCCATCGCAGAATATGCTCACTCCAAAGTCAATTGCACTCAGTGGTAACATTATGTACAAAAACCGCTTCTTCAGGAGCTTGTGAAGGATAGTTCAATTTATTTGATGTCAGAATGTACTCTAGAAGTTATTTTAGCATCCAGCAATTTGTTTTTCTACCTAATAAATAATTACACAATGCTTGGGACAATTAACGGTGTTAATAGGCACAATTTACAACTACTGAGGAGCATTTGTAGCAATTTCTCGATGTCTGGTGTTTATATCAGAAAGATATGTTATTACGACTGGATAAGCCATCGCAGAATATTCTCACGCTAAAGTCTAATGCACTCTGTGGTAACATTATGTAACAAAACCATTTCTTAAGGAGCTTGTGCAGCATAGTTGCATATATTTGAAGACAGAATGTACTCTAGAAGTTATTTTAACATCCAGAAATTGGTTTTTATTCCTAATAAATATTTACACGGCGCATGGGACAATTAAGGGTGTGAATGGGCACAATTTACAACTACTGAGGAGCATTTGTAGCAATTCCTCGATGTCTGGTGTTTATATCAGAAAGATATGTTATTACGACTGGATAAGCCATCGCAGAATATGCTCACGCTAAAGTCAATTGCACTCTGTGGTAACATTATGTACCAAAACCGCTTCTTCAGGAGCTTGTGCAGCATAGTTGCTTATATTTGATGACAGAATGTACTCTAGAAGTTATTTCAGCATACAGAAATTGGTTTTTATACCTAATAAATATTTACACGGCGCATGGGGCAATGAAGGGTGTTTCTACGTACAATTTACAACTACTGGGGAGCATTTGTAGCAATTCCTCGATGTCTGGTATTTATATCAGAAAGATATGTTATTACGACTGGATAAGCCAACGCAAAATATACTCACGCTAAAGTCAATTGCACTCTGTGGTAACATTATGTACCAAAACCACTTCCTCAGGTGCTTGTGCAGCATAGTTCAATATATTTGATGTCACAATGTACTCTAGAAGTTATTTTAGCATCCAGCAATTTGTTTTTCTACCTAATAAATAATTACACGGTGCATGGGACAATTGAGGGTGTTAATAGGCACAATTTACAACTACTGAGGAGCATTTATAGCAATTCCTCGATGTCTGGTGTTTATATCATAAAGATATGTTATTACGACTAGATAAGCCATCTCAGAAGATGCTCACGCTAAAGTCTATTGCACTCTGTGGTAACATTATGTGCCAAAACCACTTCCTAAGGAGCTTGGGCAGCATAGTTGCATATATTTGATGAGAGAATGTACTCTAGAAGTTATTTTAACATCAAGTAATTTGTTTTTATACCTAATAAATATTTACACGGCGCCTGGGACAATTAATGGTGTTAATAGGCACAATTTACAACTACTGCGGAGTATTTGTAGCAATTTCTCGATATCTGGTGTTTATATCAGAAAGATATGCTATTACGACTGGATAAGCCATCGCAGAAGATGCTCACGCTAAAGTCTAATGCACTCTGTGGTAACATTATGTACTAAAACCATTTCCTAAGGAGCTTGTGCAGCATAGTTGCATATATTAGATGACAGAATGTACTCTAGAAGTTATTTTAGCATCCAGAAATTGGTTTTTATACCTAAGAAATAATTACAGGGCGCATGGGTCAATTAAGGGTGTCTGTAGGTACAATTTACGACTGGATAAGCCATCGCAGAAGATGCTCACGCTAAAGTCAATTGCACTCTGTGGTATCATTATGTACCAAACCAACTTCTTCAGGAGCTTGTGCAGCATAGTTCAATATATTTGATGTCAGAATGTACTCTAGAAGTTATTTTAGCATCCAGCAATTTGTTTTTCTACCTAATAAATAATTACACAATGCATGGGACAATTAACGGTGTTAATTGGCACAATTTACAACTACTGAGGAGCATTTGTAGCAATTCCTCGATGTCTGGTGTTTATATCAGAAAGATATGTTATTACGACTGGATAAGCCATCGAAGAAGATGCTCAAGCTAAAGTCAATTGCACTCTGTGTTAACATTATGTACAAACCGATTTCTTCAGGAGCTTGTTCAGTATAGTTCCATATATTTGATGTCAGAATGTACTCTAGAAGTTATTTTAGCATCCAGCAATTTGTACTTATATCTAATAAATAATTACACGTGGCATTGGACAATTAAATGTGTTCATAGGCACAGTTTACAACTACTGGGAACCATTAGTAAGAATTCCTCGATGTATGGTGTTTATATCAGAAAGATATGTTATTACTACTGGATAAGCCATCGCAGAAGATGCTCACGCTAAAGTCTAATGCACTCTGTGGTAACATTATGATCCAAAACCACTTCCTAAGGAGCTTATGCAGCATAGTTCCATAATTTTGATGACAGAATGTCGTCTAGAAGTTATTTTAGCATCTAGCAATTTGTACTTATACCTAATAAATAATTACACGACGCATGGGACAATTAAGAGTGTTAATAGGCACAATTTACAACTACTGAGGAGTATTTGTAGCCATTCCTCGATGTCTGGTGTTTATATCAGAAAGATATGCTATTACGACTGGATAAGCCATCGCAGAAGATACTCACGCTAAAGTCTAATGCACTCTGTGGTAACATTATGTGCCAAAACCACTTCCTAAGGGGCTTGTGCAGCATAGTTGCATATATTTGATGACAGAATGTACTCTAGAAGTTATTTTAACATCAAGTAATTTGTTTTTATAACTAATAAATATTTACACGGCGCATGTGGCAATTAAGGGTGTTCATACGTACAATTTACAACTACTGGGGAGCATTTGTAGCAATTCGTCGATGTCTGGTATTTATATCAGAAAGATATGCTATTACGACTGGATAAGCCATCGCAGAAGATGCTCACGCTAAAGTCTAATGCACTCTGTGGTAACATTATGTGCCAAAACCACTTCCTAAGGGGCTTGTGCAGCATAGTTGCATATATTTGATGACAGAATGTACTCTAGAAGTTATTTTAACATCAAGTAATTTGTTTTTATAACTAATAAATATTTACACGGCGCATGGGGCAATTAAGGGTGTTCATACGTACAATTTACAACTACTGGGGAGCATTTGTAGCAATTCCTCGATGTCTGGTATTTATATCAGAAAGATATGCTATTACGACTGGATAAAGCCATCGCAGAAGATGCTCACGCTAAAGTCTAATGCACTCTGTGGTAACATTATGTGCCAAAACCACTTCCTAAGGGGCTTGTGCAGCATAGTTCCATATATTGATGACAGAATGTCGTCTAGAAGTTATTTAAGCATCTAGCAATTTGTACTTATACCTAATAAATAATTACACGCCGCATGGGACAATTAAGGGTGTTAATAGGCACAATTTACAACTACTGAGGAGCATTTGTAGCAATTCCTCGATGTCTGGTGTTTATATCAGAAAGATATGTTATTACGACTGGATAAGCCATCGCAGAAGATGCTCACGCTAATGTCTAATGCACTCTGTGGGTAACATTATGTGCCAAAATTACTTCCTAAGGAGCTTGGGCAGCATAGTTGCATATACTTGATGACAGAATGTACTCTAGAAATTATTTTAACATCAAGTAATTTGTTTTTATACCTAATAAATATTTACACGGCGCATGGAGCAATTAAGGGAGTTCATACGTACAATTTACAACTACTGGGAAGCATTTGTAGCAATTCCTCGATGTCTGGTATTTATATCAGAAAGATATGTTATTACGACTGGATAAGCCATCGCTGAAGATGCTCACGCTAAAGTCTAATGCACTCTGTGGTAACATTAGATACTAGAACCATTTCCTAAGGAGCTTGTGCAGCATAGTTGCATATATTTGATGACAGAATGTACTCTAGAAGTTATTTTAGCATCCAGAAATTTCTACTTATACCTAATAAATAATTGCACGGGGCATGGAACAATTAAGGGAGTTCATAAGGGCAAACAACTGGAAACCATTTGTAAGAATTCCTCGATGTATGGTGTTTATATCAAAAAGATATGCTATTACGACTGGATAAGCCATCTCAGAAGTTGCTCAGGCTAAAGTCTAATGCACTCTGTGGTAACATTATGTACCAAAACCACATCCTAATGAGCTTGTGCAGCATAGTTGAAATTATTTGATGACAGAATATACTCTAGAAGTTATTTTAGCATCCAGCAATTTGATTTCATACCTAATAAATAATTGCCCGGCGCATGGTACAATTACTGGGGAGCATTTGTATCAATTCCTCGATGTCTGGTATTTATATCAGAAAGAGATGTTATTACGACTGGATAAGCCATCGCAGAAGATGCTCACGCTAAAGTCTAATGCACTCTGTGGTAACATTATGTGCCAAAACCACATCCTAAGGAGCTTGGGCAGCATAGTTGCATATATTTGATGACAGAATGTACTCTAGAAGTTATTTTAGCATCCAGAAATTTGTACTTATACCTAATAAATAATTACACGAAGCATGGGACAATTAAGGGTGTTAATAGGCACAATTTACAACTACTGAGGAGCATTTGTAGCAATTCCTCGATGTCTGGTATTTATATCAGAAAGAGATGTTATTACGACTGGATAAGCCATCGCAGAAGATGCTCACGCTAAAGTCTAATGCACTCTGTGGTAACATTATGTGCCAAAACCACTTCCTAAGGAGCTTGGGCAGCATAGTTGCATATATTTGATGACAGAATGTACTCTAGAAGTTATTTTAGCATCCAGAAATTTGTACTTATACCTAATAAATAATTACACGTCGCATGGGACAATTAAGGGTGTTAATAGGCACAATTTACAACTACTGAGGAGCATTTGTAGCAATTCCTCGATGTATGGTGTTTATATCAGAAAGATATGTTATTACGACTGGATCAGCCATCGCAGAAGATGCTCACGCTAAAGTCTAATGCACTCTGTGGTAACATTATGTGCCAAAACCACTTCCTAAGGAACTTGTGCAGCATAGTTCCATATATTGATGACAGAATGTCGTCTAGAAGTTATGTAAGCATCTAGCAATTTGTACTTATACCTAATAAATAATTACACGCCGCATGAGACAATTAAGGGTGTTAATAGGCACAATTTACAACTACTGAGGAGTATTTGTAGCAATTCCTCGATGTCTGGTGTTTATATTAGAAAGATATGTTATTGCGACTGGATAAGCCATCGCAGAAGATGCTCACGCTAAAGTCTAATGCACTCTGTGGTAACATTATGTGCCAAAATTACTTCCTAAGGAGCTTGGGCAGCATAGTTGCATATATTTGATGACAGAATGTACTCTAGAAATTATTTTAACATCAAGTAATTAGTTTTTATACCTAATAAATATTTACACGGCGCATGGAGCAATTAAGGGGGTTCATACGTACAATTTACAACTACTGGGAAGCATTTGTAGCAATTCCTCGATGTCTGGTATTTATATCAGAAAGAGATGTTATTACGACTGGATAAGCCATCGCAGAAGATGCTCACGCTAAAGTCTAATGCACTCTGTGGTAACATTATGTGCCAAAACCACTTCCTAAGGAGCTTGGGCAGCATAGTTGCATATATTTGATGACAGAATGTACTCTAGAAGTTATTTTAGCATCCAGAAATTTGTACTTATACCTAATAAATAATTACACGTCGCATGGGACAATTAAGGGTGTTAATAGGCACAATTTACAACTACTGAGGAGCATTTGTAGCAATTCCTCGATGTCTGGTGTTTATATCAGAAAGATATGCTATTACGACTGGATAAGCCATCGCAGAAGATGCTCACGCTAAAGTCTAATGCACTCTGTGGTAACATTATGTGCCAAAACCACTTCCTAAGGGGCTTGTGCAGCATAGTTGCATATATTTGATGACAGAATGTACTCTAGAAGTTATTTTAACATCAAGTAATTTGTTTTTATAACTAATAAATATTTACACGGCGCATGTGGCAATTAAGGGTGTTCATACGTACAATTTACAACTACTGGGGAGCATTTGTAGCAATTCGTCGATGTCTGGTATTTATATCAGAAAGATATGCTATTACGACTGGATAAGCCATCGCAGAAGAAGCTCACGCTAAAGTCTAATGCACTCTGTGGTAACATTATGTGCCAAAACCACTTCCTAAGGGGCTTGTGCAGCATAGTTGCATATATTTGATGACAGAATGTACTCTAGAAGTTATTTTAACATCAAGTAATTTGTTTTTATAACTAATAAATATTTACACGGCGCATGGGGCAATTAAGGGTGTTCATACGTACAATTTACAACTACTGGGGAGCATTTGTAGCAATTCCTCGATGTCTGGTATTTATATCAGAAAGATATGCTATTACGACTGGATAAGCCATCGCAGAAGATGCTCACGCTAAAGTCTAATGCACTCTGTGGTAACATTATGTGCCAAAACCACTTCCTAAGGGGCTTGTGCAGCATAGTTCCATATATTGATGACAGAATGTCGTCTAGAAGTTATTTAAGCATCTAGCAATTTGTACTTATACCTAATAAATAATTACACGCCGCATGGGACAATTAAGGGTGTTAATAGGCACAATTTACAACTACTGAGGAGCATTTGTAGCAATTCCTCGATGTCTGGTGTTTATATCAGAAAGATATGTTATTACGACTGGATAAGCCATCGCAGAAGATGCTCACGCTAATGTCTAATGCACTCTGTGGTAACATTATGTGCCAAAATTACTTCCTAAGGAGCTTGGGCAGCATAGTTGCATATACTTGATGACAGAATGTACTCTAGAAATTATTTTAACATCAAGTAATTTGTTTTTATACCTAATAAATATTTACACGGCGCATGGAGCAATTAAGGGTGTTCATACGTACAATTTACAACTACTGGGAAGCATTTGTAGCAATTACTCGATGTCTGGTATTTATATCAGAAAGATATGTTATTACGACTGGATAAGCCATCGCTGAAGATGCTCACGCTAAAGTCTAATGCACTCTGTGGTAACATTAGATACTAGAACCATTTCCTAAGGAGCTTGTGCAGCATAGTTGCATATATTTGATGACAGAATGTACTCTAGAAGTTATTTTAGCATCCAGAAATTTCTACTTATACCTAATAAATAATTGCACGGGGCATGGAACAATTAAGGGAGTTCATAAGGGCAAACAACTGGAAACAATTTGTAAGAATTCCTCGATGTATGGTGTTTATATCAAAAAGATATGCTATTACGACTGGATAAGCCATCTCAGAAGTTGCTCACGCTAAAGTCTAATGCACTCTGTGGTAACATTATGTACCAAAACCACATCCTAATGAGCTTGTGCAGCATAGTTGAAATTATTTGATGACAGAATATACTCTAGAAGTTATTTTAGCATCCAGCAATTTGATTTCATACCTAATAAATAATTGCCCGGCGCATGGTACAATTACTGGGGAGCATTTGTATCAATTCCTCGATGTCTGGTATTTATATCAGAAAGAGATGTTATTACGACTGGATAAGCCATCGCAGAAGATGCTCACGCTAAAGTCTAATGCACTCTGTGGTAACATTATGTGCCAAAACCACATCCTAAGGAGCTTGGGCAGCATAGTTGCATATATTTGATGACAGAATGTACTCTAGAAGTTATTTTAGCATCCAGAAATTTGTACTTATACCTAATAAATAATTACACGAAGCATGGGACAATTAAGGGTGTTAATAGGCACAATTTACAACTACTGAGGAGCATTTGTAGCAATTCCTCGATGTCTGGTATTTATATCAGAAAGAGATGTTATTACGACTGGATAAGCCATCGCAGAAGATGCTCACGCTAAAGTCTAATGCACTCTGTGGTAACATTATGTGCCAAAACTACTTCCTAAGGAGCTTGGGCAGCATAGTTGCATATATTTGATGACAGAATGTACTCTAGAAGTTATTTTAGCATCCAGAAATTTGTACTTATACCTAATAAATAATTACACGTCGCATGGGACAATTAAGGGTGTTAATAGGCACAATTTACAACTACTGAGGAGCATTTGTAGCAATTCCTCGATGTATGGTGTTTATATCAGAAAGATATGTTATTACGACTGGATAAGCCATCGCAGAAGATGCTCACGCTAAAGTCTAATGCACTCTGTGGTAACATTATGTGCCAAAACCACTTCCTAAGGAACTTGTGCAGCATAGTTCCATATATTGATGACAGAATGTCGTCTAGAAGTTATTTAAGCATCTAGCAATTTGTACTTATACCTAATAAATAGTTACACGCCGCATGAGACAATTAAGGGTGTTAATAGGCACAATTTACAACTACTGAGGAGTATTTGTAGCAATTCCTCGATGTCTGGTGTTTATATTAGAAAGATATGTTATTGCGACTGGATAAGCCATCGCAGAAGATGCTCACGCTAAAGTCTAATGCACTCTGTGGTAACATTATGTGCCAAAATTACTTCCTAAGGAGCTTGGGCAGCATAGTTGCATATATTTGATGACAGAATGTACTCTAGAAATTATTTTAACATCAAGTAATTTGTTTTTATACCTAATAAATATTTACACGGCGCATGGAGCAATTAAGGGGGTTCATACGTACAATTTACAACTACTGGGAAGCATTTGTAGCAATTCCTCGATGTCTGGTATTTATATCAGAAAGAGATGTTATTACGACTGGATAAGCCATCGCAGAAGATGCTCACGCTAAAGTCTAATGCACTCTGTGGTAACATTATGTGCCAAAACCACTTCCTAAGGAGCTTGGGCAGCATAGTTGCATATATTTGATGACAGAATGTACTCTAGAAGTTATTTTAGCATCCAGAAATTTGTACTTATACCTAATAAATAATTACACGTCGCATGGGACAATTAAGGGTGTTAATAGGCACAATTTACAACTACTGAGGAGCATTTGTAGCAATTCCTCGATGTATGGTGTTTATATCAGAAAGATATGTTATTACGACTGGATAAGCCATCGCAGAAGATGCTCACGCTAAAGTCTAATGCACTCTGTGGTAACATGTGCCAAAACCACTTCCTAAGGAACTTGTGCAGCATAGTTCCATATATTGATGACAGAATGTCGTCTAGCAGTTATTTAAGCATCTAGCAATTTGTACTTATACCTAATAAATAATTACACGCCGCATGAGACAATTAAGGGTGTTAATAGGCACAATTTACAACTACTGAGGAGTATTTGTAGCAATTCCTCGATGTCTGGTGTTTATATTAGAAAGATATGTTATTACGACTGGATAAGCCATCGCAGAAGATGCTCACGCTAAAGTCTAATGCACTCTGTGGTAAGCTTATGTGCCAAAATTACTTCCTAAGGAGCTTTGGCAGCATAGTTGCATATATTTGATGACAGAATGTACTCTAGAAATTATTTTAACATCAAGTAATTTGTTTTTATACCTAATAAATAATTACACGCAGCATGGGACAATTAAGGGTGTTAATATTCACAATTTACAACTACTGAGGAGCATTTGTAGCAATTCCTCGATGTATGGTGTTTATATCAGAAAGATATGTTATTACGACTGGATAAGCCATCGCAGAAGATGCTCACGCTAAAGTCTAATGCACTCTGTGGTAACATTATGTGCCAAAACCACTTCCTAAGGAACTTGTGCAGCATAGTTCCATATATTGATGACAGAATGTCGTCTAGAAGTTATTTAAGCATCTAGCAATTTGTACTTATACCTAATAAATAATTACACGCCGCATGAGACAATTAAGGGTGTTAATAGGCACAATTTACAACTACTGAGGTGTATTTGTAGCAATTCCTCGATGACTGGTGTTTATATTAGAAAGATATGTTATTACGACTGGATAAGCCATCGCAGAAGATGCTCACGCTAAAGTCTAATGCACTCTGTGGTAACATTATGTGCCAAAATTACTTCCTAAGGAGCTTGGGCAGCCTAGTTGCATATATTTGATGACAGAATGTACTCTAGAAATTATTTTAACATCAAGTAATTTGTTTTTATACCTAATAAATATTTACACGGCGCATGGAGCAATTAAGGGTGTTCATACGTACAATTTACAACTACTGGGAAGCATTTGTAGCAATTCCTCGATGTCTGGTATTTATATCAGAAAGATATGTTATTACGACTGGATAAGCCATCGCAGAAGATGCTCACGCTAAAGTCTAATGCACTCTGTGGTAACATTATTTACTAAAACCATTTCCTAAGGAGCTTGTGCAGCATAGTTGCATATATTTGATGATAGAATGTACTCTAGAAGTTATTTTAACATCCAGAAATTGGTTTTTATACCCAATAAATAATTACACGGCGCATGGGACAATTAAGGGTGTTTGTAGGTATAATTTACGACTGGATAAGCCATCGCAGAATATGCTCACGCTAAAGTCTAATGCACTCTGTGGTAACATTATAATCCAAAAACACTTCCTAAGGAGCTTGGGCAGCATAGTTGCATATATTTGATGACAGAATGTACTCTAGAAGTTATTTTAACATCAATTAATTTGTTAGTATAACTAATAAATATTTACACGGCGCATGGGGCAATTAAGGGTGTTCATACGTACAATTTACAACTACTGGGGAACATTTGTAGCAATTCCTCGATGTCTGGTATTTATATCAGAAAGATATGCTATTACGACTGGATAAGCCATCGCAGAAGATGCTCACGCTAAAGTCTAATGCACTCTGTGGTAACATTATGTACTGGAACCATTTCCTAAGGAACTTGTGCAGCATAGTTGCATATATTTGATGACAGAATGTACTCTAGAAGTTATTTTAGCATCCAGAAATTTCTACTTATACCTAATAAATAATTGCACGGGGCATGGAACAATTAAGGGAGTTCATAAGGGCAAACAACTGGAAACCATTTGTAAGAATTCCTCGATGTATGGTGTTTATATCAAAAAGATATGCTATTACGACTGGATAAGCCATCTCAGAAGTTGCTCACGCTAAAGTCTAATGCACTCTGTGGTAACATTATGTACCAAAACCACATCCTAATGAGCTTGTGCAGCATAGTTGAAATTATTTGATGACAGAATATACTCTAGAAGTTATTTTAGCATCCAGCAATTTGATTTCATACCTAATAAATAATTTCCCGGCGCATGGTACAATTACTGGGGAGCATTTGTATCAATTCCTCGATGTCTGGTATTTATATCAGAAAGAGATGTTATTACGACTGGATAAGCCATCGCAGAAGATGCTCACGCTAAAGTCTAATGCACTCTGTGGTAACATTATGTAACAAAACCATTTCTTAAGGAGCTTGTGCAGCATAGTTGCATATATTTGATGACAGAATGTACTCTAGAAGTTATTTTAGCATCCAGAAATAGGTTTTTGTTCCTAATAAATAATTACACGGCGCATGGGACAATTAGGGGTGTTTATAGGTACAATTTACAACTACTGGGGAACAATTGTAGCAATTGCTGGATGTCTGGTATTTATATCAGAAAGATATGTTATTACGACTGAATAATCCAACGCAGAAGATGCTCACGCTAAAGTCAATTGCACTCTGTGGTAACATTATGTACCAAAACCACTTCTTCAGGAGCTTGTGCAGCATAGTTCAATATATTTGATTTCAGAACGTACTCTAGAAGTTATTTTAACATCAAGTAATTTGTTTTTATAACTAATAAAGATTTACACGGCGCATGGTGCAATTAGGGGTGTTCATACGTACAATTTACAACTACTGGGAAGCATTTGTAGCAATTCCTCGATGTCTGGTATTTATATCAGAAAGAGATGTTATTACGACTGGATAAGCCATCGCAGAAGATGCTCACGCTAAAGTCTAATGCACTCTGTGGTAACATTATGTGCCAAAACCACTTCCTAAGGAGCTTGGGCAGCATAGTTGCATATATTTGATGACAGAATGTACTCTAGAAGTTATTTTAGCATCCAGAAATTTGTACTTATACCTAATAAATAATTGCACGGGGCATGGAACAATTAAGGGAGTTCATAAGGGCAAACAACTGGAAACAATTTGTAAGAATTCCTCGATGTATGGTGTTTATATCAAAAAGATATGCTATTACGACTGGATAAGCCATCTCAGAAGTTGCTCACGCTAAAGTCTAATGCACTCTGTGGTAACATTATGTACCAAAACCACATCCTAATGAGCTTGTGCAGCATAGTTGAAATTATTTGATGACAGAATATACTCTAGAAGTTATTTTAGCATCCAGCAATTTGATTTCATACCTAATAAATAATTGCCCGGCGCATGGTACAATTACTGGGGAGCATTTGTATCAATTCCTCGATGTCTGGTATTTATATCAGAAAGAGATGTTATTACGACTGGATAAGCCATCGCAGAAGATGCTCACGCTAAAGTCTAATGCACTCTGTGGTAACATTATGTGCCAAAACCACATCCTAAGGAGCTTGGGCAGCATAGTTGCATATATTTGATGACAGAATGTACTCTAGAAGTTATTTTAGCATCCAGAAATTTGTACTTATACCTAATAAATAATTACACGAAGCATGGGACAATTAAGGGTGTTAATAGGCACAATTTACAACTACTGAGGAGCATTTGTAGCAATTCCTCGATGTCTGGTATTTATATCAGAAAGAGATGTTATTACGACTGGATAAGCCATCGCAGAAGATGCTCACGCTAAAGTCTAATGCACTCTGTGGTAACATTATGTGCCAAAACCACTTCCTAAGGAGCTTGGGCAGCATAGTTGCATATATTTGATGACAGAATGTACTCTAGAAGTTATTTTAGCATCCAGAAATTTGTACTTATACCTAATAAATAATTACACGTCGCATGGGACAATTAAGGGTGTTAATAGGCACAATTTACAACTACTGAGGAGCATTTGTAGCAATTCCTCGATGTATGGTGTTTATATCAGAAAGATATGTTATTACGACTGGATAAGCCATCGCAGAAGATGCTCACGCTAAAGTCTAATGCACTCTGTGGTAACATTATGTGCCAAAACCACTTCCTAAGGAACTTGTGCAGCATAGTTCCATATATTGATGACAGAATGTCGTCTAGAAGTTATTTAAGCATCTAGCAATTTGTACTTATACCTAATAAATAGTTACACGCCGCATGAGACAATTAAGGGTGTTAATAGGCACAATTTACAACTACTGAGGAGTATTTGTAGCAATTCCTCGATGTCTGGTGTTTATATTAGAAAGATATGTTATTGCGACTGGATAAGCCATCGCAGAAGATGCTCACGCTAAAGTCTAATGCACTCTGTGGTAACATTATGTGCCAAAATTACTTCCTAAGGAGCTTGGGCAGCATAGTTGCATATATTTGATGACAGAATGTACTCTAGAAATTATTTTAACATCAAGTAATTTGTTTTTATACCTAATAAATATTTACACGGCGCATGGAGCAATTAAGGGGGTTCATACGTACAATTTACAACTACTGGGAAGCATTTGTAGCAATTCCTCGATGTCTGGTATTTATATCAGAAAGAGATGTTATTACGACTGGATAAGCCATCGCAGAAGATGCTCACGCTAAAGTCTAATGCACTCTGTGGTAACATTATGTGCCAAAACCACTTCCTAAGGAGCTTGGGCAGCATAGTTGCATATATTTGATGACAGAATGTACTCTAGAAGTTATTTTAGCATCCAGAAATTTGTACTTATACCTAATAAATAATTACACGTCGCATGGGACAATTAAGGGTGTTAATAGGCACAATTTACAACTACTGAGGAGCATTTGTAGCAATTCCTCGATGTATGGTGTTTATATCAGAAAGATATGTTATTACGACTGGATAAGCCATCGCAGAAGATGCTCACGCTAAAGTCTAATGCACTCTGTGGTAACATGTGCCAAAACCACTTCCTAAGGAACTTGTGCAGCATAGTTCCATATATTGATGACAGAATGTCGTCTAGCAGTTATTTAAGCATCTAGCAATTTGTACTTATACCTAATAAATAATTACACGCCGCATGAGACAATTAAGGGTGTTAATAGGCACAATTTACAACTACTGAGGAGTATTTGTAGCAATTCCTCGATGTCTGGTGTTTATATTAGAAAGATATGTTATTACGACTGGATAAGCCATCGCAGAAGATGCTCACGCTAAAGTCTAATGCACTCTGTGGTAAGCTTATGTGCCAAAATTACTTCCTAAGGAGCTTTGGCAGCATAGTTGCATATATTTGATGACAGAATGTACTCTAGAAATTATTTTAACATCAAGTAATTTGTTTTTATACCTAATAAATAATTACACGCAGCATGGGACAATTAAGGGTGTTAATATTCACAATTTACAACTACTGAGGAGCATTTGTAGCAATTCCTCGATGTATGGTGTTTATATCAGAAAGATATGTTATTACGACTGGATAAGCCATCGCAGAAGATGCTCACGCTAAAGTCTAATGCACTCTGTGGTAACATTATGTGCCAAAACCACTTCCTAAGGAACTTGTGCAGCATAGTTCCATATATTGATGACAGAATGTCGTCTAGAAGTTATTTAAGCATCTAGCAATTTGTACTTATACCTAATAAATAATTACACGCCGCATGAGACAATTAAGGGTGTTAATAGGCACAATTTACAACTACTGAGGTGTATTTGTAGCAATTCCTCGATGACTGGTGTTTATATTAGAAAGATATGTTATTACGACTGGATAAGCCATCGCAGAAGATGCTCACGCTAAAGTCTAATGCACTCTGTGGTAACATTATGTGCCAAAATTACTTCCTAAGGAGCTTGGGCAGCCTAGTTGCATATATTTGATGACAGAATGTACTCTAGAAATTATTTTAACATCAAGTAATTTGTTTTTATACCTAATAAATATTTACACGGCGCATGGAGCAATTAAGGGTGTTCATACGTACAATTTACAACTACTGGGAAGCATTTGTAGCAATTCCTCGATGTCTGGTATTTATATCAGAAAGATATGTTATTACGACTGGATAAGCCATCGCAGAAGATGCTCACGCTAAAGTCTAATGCACTCTGTGGTAACATTATTTACTAAAACCATTTCCTAAGGAGCTTGTGCAGCATAGTTGCATATATTTGATGATAGAATGTACTCTAGAAGTTATTTTAACATCCAGAAATTGGTTTTTATACCCAATAAATAATTACACGGCGCATGGGACAATTAAGGGTGTTTGTAGGTATAATTTACGACTGGATAAGCCATCGCAGAATATGCTCACGCTAAAGTCTAATGCACTCTGTGGTAACATTATAATCCAAAAACACTTCCTAAGGAGCTTGGGCAGCATAGTTGCATATATTTGATGACAGAATGTACTCTAGAAGTTATTTTAACATCAATTAATTTGTTAGTATAACTAATAAATATTTACACGGCGCATGGGGCAATTAAGGGTGTTCATACGTACAATTTACAACTACTGGGGAACATTTGTAGCAATTCCTCGATGTCTGGTATTTATATCAGAAAGATATGCTATTACGACTGGATAAGCCATCGCAGAAGATGCTCACGCTAAAGTCTAATGCACTCTGTGGTAACATTATGTACTGGAACCATTTCCTAAGGAACTTGTGCAGCATAGTTGCATATATTTGATGACAGAATGTACTCTAGAAGTTATTTTAGCATCCAGAAATTTCTACTTATACCTAATAAATAATTGCACGGGGCATGGAACAATTAAGGGAGTTCATAAGGGCAAACAACTGGAAACCATTTGTAAGAATTCCTCGATGTATGGTGTTTATATCAAAAAGATATGCTATTACGACTGGATAAGCCATCTCAGAAGTTGCTCACGCTAAAGTCTAATGCACTCTGTGGTAACATTATGTACCAAAACCACATCCTAATGAGCTTGTGCAGCATAGTTGAAATTATTTGATGACAGAATATACTCTAGAAGTTATTTTAGCATCCAGCAATTTGATTTCATACCTAATAAATAATTTCCCGGCGCATGGTACAATTACTGGGGAGCATTTGTATCAATTCCTCGATGTCTGGTATTTATATCAGAAAGAGATGTTATTACGACTGGATAAGCCATCGCAGAAGATGCTCACGCTAAAGTCTAATGCACTCTGTGGTAACATTATGTAACAAAACCATTTCTTAAGGAGCTTGTGCAGCATAGTTGCATATATTTGATGACAGAATGTACTCTAGAAGTTATTTTAGCATCCAGAAATAGGTTTTTGTTCCTAATAAATAATTACACGGCGCATGGGACAATTAGGGGTGTTTATAGGTACAATTTACAACTACTGGGGAACAATTGTAGCAATTGCTGGATGTCTGGTATTTATATCAGAAAGATATGTTATTACGACTGAATAATCCAACGCAGAAGATGCTCACGCTAAAGTCAATTGCACTCTGTGGTAACATTATGTACCAAAACCACTTCTTCAGGAGCTTGTGCAGCATAGTTCAATATATTTGATTTCAGAACGTACTCTAGAAGTTATTTTAACATCAAGTAATTTGTTTTTATAACTAATAAAGATTTACACGGCGCATGGTGCAATTAGGGGTGTTCATACGTACAATTTACAACTACTGGGAAGCATTTGTAGCAATTCCTCGATGTCTGGTATTTATATCAGAAAGAGATGTTATTACGACTGGATAAGCCATCGCAGAAGATGCTCACGCTAAAGTCTAATGCACTCTGTGGTAACATTATGTGCCAAAACCACTTCCTAAGGAGCTTGGGCAGCATAGTTGCATATATTTGATGACAGAATGTACTCTAGAAGTTATTTTAGCATCCAGAAATTTGTACTTATACCTAATAAATAATTACACGTCGCATGGGACAATTAAGGGTGTTAATAGGCACAATTTACAACTACTGAGGAGCATTTGTAGCAATTCCTCGATGTCTGGTGTTTATATCAGAAAGATATGCTATTACGACTGGATAAGCCATCGCAGAAGATGCTCACGCTAAAGTCTAATGCACTCTGTGGTAACATTATGTGCCAAAACCACTTCCTAAGGGGCTTGTGCAGCATAGTTGCATATATTTGATGACAGAATGTACTCTAGAAGTTATTTTAACATCAAGTAATTTGTTTTTATAACTAATAAATATTTACACGGCGCATGTGGCAATTAAGGGTGTTCATACGTACAATTTACAACTACTGGGGAGCATTTGTAGCAATTCGTCGATGTCTGGTATTTATATCAGAAAGATATGCTATTACGACTGGATAAGCCATCGCAGAAGATGCTCACGCTAAAGTCTAATGCACTCTGTGGTAACATTATGTGCCAAAACCACTTCCTAAGGGGCTTGTGCAGCATAGTTGCATATATTTGATGACAGAATGTACTCTAGAAGTTATTTTAACATCCAGAAATTGGTTTTTATACCCAATAAATAATTACACGGCGCATGGGACAATTAAGGGTGTTTGTAGGTATAATTTACGACTGGATAAGCCATCGCAGAATATGCTCACGCTAAAGTCTAATGCACTCTGTGGTAACATTATAATCCAAAAACACTTCCTAAGGAGCTTGGGCAGCATAGTTGCATATATTTGATGACAGAATGTACTCTAGAAGTTATTTTAACATCAATTAATTTGTTTGTATAACTAATAAATATTTACACGGCGCATGGGGCAATTAAGGGTGTTCATACGTACAATTTACAACTACTGGGGAACATTTGTAGCAATTCCTCGATGTCTGGTATTTATATCAGAAAGATATGCTATTACGACTGGATAAGCCATCGCAGAAGATGCTCACGCTAAAGTCTAATGCACTCTGTGGTAACATTATGTACTGGAACCATTTCCTAAGGAACTTGTGCAGCATAGTTGCATATATTTGATGACAGAATGTACTCTAGAAGTTATTTTAGCATCCAGAAATTTCTACTTATACCTAATAAATAATTGCACGGGGCATGGAACAATTAAGGGAGTTCATAAGGGCAAACAACTGGAAACCATTTGTAAGAATTCCTCGATGTATGGTGTTTATATCAAAAAGATATGCTATTACGACTGGATAAGCCATCTCAGAAGTTGCTCACGCTAAAGTCTAATGCACTCTGTGGTAACATTATGTACCAAAACCACATCCTAATGAGCTTGTGCAGCATAGTTGAAATTATTTGATGACAGAATATACTCTAGAAGTTATTTTAGCATCCAGCAATTTGATTTCATACCTAATAAATAATTTCCCGGCGCATGGTACAATTACTGGGGAGCATTTGTATCAATTCCTCGATGTCTGGTATTTATATCAGAAAGAGATGTTATTACGACTGGATAAGCCATCGCAGAAGATGCTCACGCTAAAGTCTAATGCACTCTGTGGTAACATTATGTGCCAAAACCACATCCTAAGGAGCTTGGGCAGCATAGTTGCATATATTTGATGACAGAATGTACTCTAGAAGTTATTTTAGCATCCAGAAATTTGTACTTATACCTAATAAATAATTACACGAAGCATGGGACAATTAAGGGTGTTAATAGGCACAATTTACAACTACTGAGGAGCATTTGTAGCAATTCCTCGATGTCTGGTATTTATATCAGAAAGAGATGTTATTACGACTGGATAAGCCATCGCAGAAGATGCTCACGCTAAAGTCTAATGCACTCTGTGGTAACATTATGTGCCAAAACCACTTCCTAAGGAGCTTGGGCAGCATAGTTGCATATATTTGATGACAGAATGTACTCTAGAAGTTATTTTAGCATCCAGAAATTTGTACTTATACCTAATAAATAATTACACGTCGCATGGGACAATTAAGGGTGTTAATAGGCACAATTTACAACTACTGAGGAGCATTTGTAGCAATTCCTCGATGTATGGTGTTTATATCAGAAAGATATGTTATTACGACTGGATCAGCCATCGCAGAAGATGCTCACGCTAAAGTCTAATGCACTCTGTGGTAACATTATGTGCCAAAACCACTTCCTAAGGAACTTGTGCAGCATAGTTCCATATATTGATGACAGAATGTCGTCTAGAAGTTATTTAAGCATCTAGCAATTTGTACTTATACCTAATAAATAATTACACGCCGCATGAGACAATTAAGGGTGTTAATAGGCACAATTTACAACTACTGAGGAGTATTTGTAGCAATTCCTCGATGTCTGGTGTTTATATTAGAAAGATATGTTATTGCGACTGGATAAGCCATCGCAGAAGATGCTCACGCTAAAGTCTAATGCACTCTGTGGTAACATTATGTGCCAAAATTACTTCCTAAGGAGCTTGGGCAGCATAGTTGCATATATTTGATGACAGAATGTACTCTAGAAATTATTTTAACATCAAGTAATTTGTTTTTATAGCTAATAAATATTTACACGGCGCATGGAGCAATTAAGGGGGTTCATACGTACAATTTACAACTACTGGGAAGCATTTGTAGCAATTCCTCGATGTCTGGTATTTATATCAGAAAGAGATGTTATTACGACTGGATAAGCCATCGCAGAAGATGCTCACGCTAAAGTCTAATGCACTCTGTGGTAACATTATGGGCCAAAACCACTTCCTAAGGAGCTTGGGCAGCATAGTTGCATATATTTGATGACAGAATGTACTCTAGAAGTTATTTTAGCATCCAGAAATTTGTACTTATACCTAATAAATAATTACACGTCGCATGGGACAATTAAGGGTGTTAATAGGCACAATTTACAACTACTGAGGAGCATTTGTAGCAATTCCTCGATGTCTGGTGTTTATATCAGAAAGATATGCTATTACGACTGGATAAGCCATCGCAGAAGATGCTCACGCTAAAGTCTAATGCACTCTGTGGTAACATTATGTGCCAAAACCACTTCCTAAGGGGCTTGTGCAGCATAGTTGCATATATTTGATGACAGAATGTACTCTAGAAGTTATTTTAACATCAAGTAATTTGTTTTTATAACTAATAAATATTTACACGGCGCATGTGGCAATTAAGGGTGTTCATACGTACAATTTACAACTACTGGGGAGCATTTGTAGCAATTCGTCGATGTCTGGTATTTATATCAGAAAGATATGCTATTACGACTGGATAAGCCATCGCAGAAGATGCTCACGCTAAAGTCTAATGCACTCTGTGGTAACATTATGTGCCAAAACCACTTCCTAAGGGGCTTGTGCAGCATAGTTGCATATATTTGATGACAGAATGTACTCTAGAAGTTATTTTAACATCAAGTAATTTGTTTTTATAACTAATAAATATTTACACGGCGCATGGGGCAATTAAGGGTGTTCATACGTACAATTTACAACTACTGGGGAGCATTTGTAGCAATTCCTCGATGTCTGGTATTTATATCAGAAAGATATGCTATTACGACTGGATAAGCCATCGCAGAAGATGCTCACGCTAAAGTCTAATGCACTCTGTGGTAACATTATGTGCCAAAACCACTTCCTAAGGGGCTTGTGCAGCATAGTTCCATATATTGATGACAGAATGTCGTCTAGAAGTTATTTAAGCATCTAGCAATTTGTACTTATACCTAATAAATAATTACACGCCGCATGGGACAATTAAGGGTGTTAATAGGCACAATTTACAACTACTGAGGAGCATTTGTAGCAATTCCTCGATGTCTGGTGTTTATATCAGAAAGATATGTTATTACGACTGGATAAGCCATCGCAGAAGATGCTCACGCTAATGTCTAATGCACTCTGTGGTAACATTATGTGCCAAAATTACTTCCTAAGGAGCTTGAGCAGCATAGTTGCATATACTTGATGACAGAATGTACTCTAGAAATTATTTTAACATCAAGTAATTTGTTTTTATACCTAATAAATATTTACACGGCGCATGGAGCAATTAAGGGTGTTCATACGTACAATTTACAACTACTGGGAAGCATTTGTAGCAATTACTCGATGTCTGGTATTTATATCAGAAAGATATGTTATTACGACTGGATAAGCCATCGCTGAAGATGCTCACGCTAAAGTCTAATGCACTCTGTGGTAACATTAGATACTAGAACCATTTCCTAAGGAGCTTGTGCAGCATAGTTGCATATATTTGATGACAGAATGTACTCTAGAAGTTATTTTAGCATCCAGAAATTTCTACTTATACCTAATAAATAATTGCACGGGGCATGGAACAATTAAGGGAGTTCATAAGGGCAAACAACTGGAAACAATTTGTAAGAATTCCTCGATGTATGGTGTTTATATCAAAAAGATATGCTATTACGACTGGATAAGCCATCTCAGAAGTTGCTCACGCTAAAGTCTAATGCACTCTGTGGTAACATTATGTACCAAAACCACATCCTAATGAGCTTGTGCAGCATAGTTGAAATTATTTGATGACAGAATATACTCTAGAAGTTATTTTAGCATCCAGCAATTTGATTTCATACCTAATAAATAATTGCCCGGCGCATGGTACAATTACTGGGGAGCATTTGTATCAATTCCTCGATGTCTGGTATTTATATCAGAAAGAGATGTTATTACGACTGGATAAGCCATCGCAGAAGATGCTCACGCTAAAGTCTAATGCACTCTGTGGTAACATTATGTGCCAAAACCACATCCTAAGGAGCTTGGGCAGCATAGTTGCATATATTTGATGACAGAATGTACTCTAGAAGTTATTTTAGCATCCAGAAATTTGTACTTATACCTAATAAATAATTACACGAAGCATGGGACAATTAAGGGTGTTAATAGGCACAATTTACAACTACTGAGGAGCATTTGTAGCAATTCCTCGATGTCTGGTATTTATATCAGAAAGAGATGTTATTACGACTGGATAAGCCATCGCAGAAGATGCTCACGCTAAAGTCTAATGCACTCTGTGGTAACATTATGTGCCAAAACCACTTCCTAAGGAGCTTGGGCAGCATAGTTGCATATATTTGATGACAGAATGTACTCTAGAAGTTATTTTAGCATCCAGAAATTTGTACTTATACCTAATAAATAATTACACGTCGCATGGGACAATTAAGGGTGTTAATAGGCACAATTTACAACTACTGAGGAGCATTTGTAGCAATTCCTCGATGTATGGTGTTTATATCAGAAAGATATGCTATTACGACTGGATAAGCCATCGCAGAAGATGCTCACGCTAAAGTCTAATGCACTCTGTGGTAACATTATGTGCCAAAACCACTTCCTAAGGAACTTGTGCAGCATAGTTCCATATATTGATGACAGAATGTCGTCTAGAAGTTATTTAAGCATCTAGCAATTTGTACTTATACCTAATAAATAGTTACACGCCGCATGAGACAATTAAGGGTGTTAATAGGCACAATTTACAACTACTGAGGAGTATTTGTAGCAATTCCTCGATGTCTGGTGTTTATATTAGAAAGATATGTTATTGCGACTGGATAAGCCATCGCAGAAGATGCTCACGCTAAAGTCTAATGCACTCTGTGGTAACATTATGTGCCAAAACCACTTCCTAAGGAACTTGTGCAGCATAGTTCCATATATTGATGACAGAATGTCGTCTAGAAGTTATTTAAGCATCTAGCAATTTGTACTTATACCTAATAAATAATTACACGCCGCATGAGACAATTAAGGGTGTTAATAGGCACAATTTACAACTACTGAGGTGTATTTGTAGCAATTCCTCGATGACTGGTGTTTATATTAGAAAGATATGTTATTACGACTGGATAAGCCATCGCAGAAGATGCTCACGCTAAAGTCTAATGCACTCTGTGGTAACATTATGTGCCAAAATTACTTCCTAAGGAGCTTGGGCAGCCTAGTTGCATATATTTGATGACAGAATGTACTCTAGAAATTATTTTAACATCAAGTAATTTGTTTTTATACCTAATAAATATTTACACGGCGCATGGAGCAATTAAGGGTGTTCATACGTACAATTTACAACTACTGGGAAGCATTTGTAGCAATTCCTCGATGTCTGGTATTTATATCAGAAAGATATGTTATTACGACTGGATAAGCCATCGCAGAAGATGCTCACGCTAAAGTCTAATGCACTCTGTGGTAACATTATTTACTAAAACCATTTCCTAAGGAGCTTGTGCAGCATAGTTGCATATATTTGATGATAGAATGTACTCTAGAAGTTATTTTAACATCCAGAAATTGGTTTTTATACCCAATAAATAATTACACGGCGCATGGGACAATTAAGGGTGTTTGTAGGTATAATTTACGACTGGATAAGCCATCGCAGAATATGCTCACGCTAAAGTCTAATGCACTCTGTGGTAACATTATAATCCAAAAACACTTCCTAAGGAGCTTGGGCAGCATAGTTGCATATATTTGATGACAGAATGTACTCTAGAAGTTATTTTAACATCAATTAATTTGTTTGTATAACTAATAAATATTTACACGGCGCATGGGGCAATTAAGGGTGTTCATACGTACAATTTACAACTACTGGGGAACATTTGTAGCAATTCCTCGATGTCTGGTATTTATATCAGAAAGATATGCTATTACGACTGGATAAGCCATCGCAGAAGATGCTCACGCTAAAGTCTAATGCACTCTGTGGTAACATTATGTACTGGAACCATTTCCTAAGGAACTTGTGCAGCATAGTTGCATATATTTGATGACAGAATGTACTCTAGAAGTTATTTTAGCATCCAGAAATTTCTACTTATACCTAATAAATAATTGCACGGGGCATGGAACAATTAAGGGAGTTCATAAGGGCAAACAACTGGAAACCATTTGTAAGAATTCCTCGATGTATGGTGTTTATATCAAAAAGATATGCTATTGCGACTGGATAAGCCATCTCAGAAGTTGCTCACGCTAAAGTCTAATGCACTCTGTGGTAACATTATGTACCAAAACCACATCCTAATGAGCTTGTGCAGCATAGTTGAAATTATTTGATGACAGAATATACTCTAGAAGTTATTTTAGCATCCAGCAATTTGATTTCATACCTAATAAATAATTTCCCGGCGCATGGTACAATTACTGGGGAGCATTTGTATCAATTCCTCGATGTCTGGTATTTATATCAGAAAGAGATGTTATTACGACTGGATAAGCCATCGCAGAAGATGCTCACGCTAAAGTCTAATGCACTCTGTGGTAACATTATGTAACAAAACCATTTCTTAAGGAGCTTGTGCAGCATAGTTGCATATATTTGATGACAGAATGTACTCTAGAAGTTATTTTAGCATCCAGAAATAGGTTTTTGTTCCTAATAAATAATTACACGGCGCATGGGACAATTAGGGGTGTTTATAGGTACAATTTACAACTACTGGGGAACAATTGTAGCAATTGCTGGATGTCTGGTATTTATATCAGAAAGATATGTTATTACGACTGAATAATCCAACGCAGAAGATGCTCACGCTAAAGTCAATTGCACTCTGTGGTAACATTATGTACCAAAACCACTTCTTCAGGAGCTTGTGCAGCATAGTTCAATATATTTGATTTCAGAACGTACTCTAGAAGTTATTTTAACATCAAGTAATTTGTTTTTATAACTAATAAAGATTTACACGGCGCATGGTGCAATTAGGGGTGTTCATACGTACAATTTACAACTACTGGGAAGCATTTGTAGCAATTCCTCGATGTCTGGTATTTATATCAGAAAGAGATGTTATTACGACTGGATAAGCCATCGCAGAAGATGCTCACGCTAAAGTCTAATGCACTCTGTGGTAACATTATGTGCCAAAACCACTTCCTAAGGAGCTTGGGCAGCATAGTTGCATATATTTGATGACAGAATGTACTCTAGAAGTTATTTTAGCATCCAGAAATTTGTACTTATACCTAATAAATAATTACACGTCGCATGGGACAATTAAGGGTGTTAATAGGCACAATTTACAACTACTGAGGAGCATTTGTAGCAATTCCTCGCTGTCTGGTGTTTATATCAGAAAGATATGCTATTACGACTGGATAAGCCATCGCAGAAGATGCTCACGCTAAAGTCTAATGCACTCTGTGGTAACATTATGTGCCAAAACCACTTCCTAAGGGGCTTGTGCAGCATAGTTGCATATATTTGATGACAGAATGTACTCTAGAAGTTATTTTAACATCAAGTAATTTGTTTTTATAACTAATAAATATTTACACGGCGCATGTGGCAATTAAGGGTGTTCATACGTACAATTTACAACTACTGGGGAGCATTTGTAGCAATTCGTCGATGTCTGGTATTTATATCAGAAAGATATGCTATTACGACTGGATAAGCCATCGCAGAAGATGCTCACGCTAAAGTCTAATGCACTCTGTGGTAACATTATGTGCCAAAACCACTTCCTAAGGGGCTTGTGCAGCATAGTTGCATATATTTGATGACAGAATGTACTCTAGAAGTTATTTTAACATCCAGAAATTGGTTTTTATACCCAATAAATAATTACACGGCGCATGGGACAATTAAGGGTGTTTGTAGGTATAATTTACGACTGGATAAGCCATCGCAGAATATGCTCACGCTAAAGTCTAATGCACTCTGTGGTAACATTATAATCCAAAAACACTTCCTAAGGAGCTTGGGCAGCATAGTTGCATATATTTGATGACAGAATGTACTCTAGAAGTTATTTTAACATCAATTAATTTGTTTGTATAACTAATAAATATTTACACGGCGCATGGGGCAATTAAGGGTGTTCATACGTACAATTTACAACTACTGGGGAACATTTGTAGCAATTCCTCGATGTCTGGTATTTATATCAGAAAGATATGCTATTACGACTGGATAAGCCATCGCAGAAGATGCTCACGCTAAAGTCTAATGCACTCTGTGGTAACATTATGTACTGGAACCATTTCCTAAGGAACTTGTGCAGCATAGTTGCATATATTTGATGACAGAATGTACTCTAGAAGTTATTTTAGCATCCAGAAATTTCTACTTATACCTAATAAATAATTGCACGGGGCATGGAACAATTAAGGGAGTTCATAAGGGCAAACAACTGGAAACCATTTGTAAGAATTCCTCGATGTATGGTGTTTATATCAAAAAGATATGCTATTACGACTGGATAAGCCATCTCAGAAGTTGCTCACGCTAAAGTCTAATGCACTCTGTGGTAACATTATGTACCAAAACCACATCCTAATGAGCTTGTGCAGCATAGTTGAAATTATTTGATGACAGAATATACTCTAGAAGTTATTTTAGCATCCAGCAATTTGATTTCATACCTAATAAATAATTTCCCGGCGCATGGTACAATTACTGGGGAGCATTTGTATCAATTCCTCGATGTCTGGTATTTATATCAGAAAGAGATGTTATTACGACTGGATAAGCCATCGCAGAAGATGCTCACGCTAAAGTGTAATGCACTCTGTGATAACATTATGTAACAAAACCATTTCTTAAGGAGCTTGTGCAGCATAGTTGCATATATTTGATGACAGAATGTACTCTAGAAGTTATTTTAGCATCCAGAAATAGGTTTTTGTTCCTAATAAATAATTACACGGCGCATGGGACAATTAGGGGTGCTTATAGATACAATTTACAACTACTGGGGAACAATTGTAGCAATTGCTGGATGTCTGGCATTTATATCAGAAAGATATGTTATTACGACTGAATAATCCAACGCAGAAGATGCTCACGCTAAAGTCAATTGCACTCTGTGGTAACATTATGTACCAAAACCACTTCTTCAGGAGCTTGTGCAGCATAGTTCAATATATTTGAGTTCAGAACGTACTCTAGAAGTTATTTTAACATCAAGTAATTTGTTTTTATAACTAATAAAGATTTACACGGCGCATGGTGCAATTAGGGGTGTTCATACGTACAATTTACAACTACTGGGAAGCATTTGTAGCAATTCCTCGATGTCTGGTATTTATATCAGAAAGAGATGTTATTACGACTGGATAAGCCATCGCAGAAGATGCTCACGCTAAAGTCTAATGCACTCTGTGGTAACATTATGTGCCAAAACCACTTCCTAAGGAGCTTGGGCAGCATAGTTGCATATATTTGATGACAGAATGTACTCTAGAAGTTATTTTAGCATCCAGAAATTTGTACTTATACCTAATAAATAATTACACGTCGCATGGGACAATTAAGGGTGTTAATAGGCACAATTTACAACTACTGAGGAGCATTTGTAGCAATTCCTCGATGTCTGGTGTTTATATCAGAAAGATATGCTATTACGACTGGATAAGCCATCGCAGAAGATGCTCACGCTAAAGTCTAATGCACTCTGTGGTAACATTATGTGCCAAAACCACTTCCTAAGGAGCTTGGGCAGCATAGTTGCATATATTTGATGACAGAATGTACTCTAGAAGTTATTTTAGCATCCAGAAATTTGTACTTATACCTAATAAATAATTACACGTCGCATGGGACAATTAAGGGTGTTAATAGGCACAATTTACAACTACTGAGGAGCATTTGTAGCAATTCCTCGATGTCTGGTATTTATATCAGAAAGATATGTTATTACGACTGGATAAGCCATCGCAGAAGATGCTCACGCTAAAGTCTAATGCACTCTGTGGTAAGCTTATGTGCCAAAATTACTTCCTAAGGAGCTTTGGCAGCATAGTTGCATATATTTGATGACAGAATGTACTCTAGAAATTATTTTAACATCAAGTAATTTGTTTTTATACCTAATAAATAATTACACGCAGCATGGGACAATTAAGGGTGTTAATATTCACAATTTACAACTACTGAGGAGCATTTGTAGCAATTCCTCGATGTATGGTGTTTATATCAGAAAGATATGTTATTACGACTGGATAAGCCATCGCAGAAGATGCTCACGCTAAAGTCTAATGCACTCTGTGGTAACATTATGTGCCAAAACCACTTCCTAAGGAACTTGTGCAGCATAGTTCCATATATTGATGACAGAATGTCGTCTAGAAGTTATTTAAGCATCTAGCAATTTGTACTTATACCTAATAAATAATTACACGCCGCATGAGATAATTAAGGGTGTTAATAGGCGCAATTTACAACTACTGAGGTGTATTTGTAGCAATTCCTCGATGACTGGTGTTTATATTAGAAAGATATGTTATTACGACTGGATAAGCCATCGCAGAAGATGCTCACGCTAAAGTCTAATGCACTCTGTGGTAACATTATGTGCCAAAATTACTTCCTAAGGAGCTTGGGCAGCCTAGTTGCATATATTTGATGACAGAATGTACTCTAGAAATTATTTTAACATCAAGTAATTTGTTTTTATACCTAATAAATATTTACACGGCGCATGGAGCAATTAAGGGTGTTCATACGTACAATTTACAACTACTGGGAAGCATTTGTAGCAATTCCTCGATGTCTGGTATTTATATCAGAAAGATATGTTATTACGACTGGATAAGCCATCGCAGAAGATGCTCACGCTAAAGTCTAATGCACTCTGTGGTAACATTATGTACTAAAACCATTTCCTAAGGAGCTTGTGCAGCATAGTTGCATATATTTGATGACAGAATGTACTCTAGAAGTTATTTTAACATCCAGAAATTGGTTTTTATACCCAATAAATAATTACACGGCGCATGGGACAATTAAGGGTGTTTGTAGGTATAATTTACGACTGGATAAGCCATCGCAGAATATGCTCACGCTAAAGTCTAATGCACTCTGTGGTAACATTATAATCCAAAAACACTTCCTAAGGAGCTTGGGCAGCATAGTTGCATATATTTGATGACAGAATGTACTCTAGAAGTTATTTTAACATCAATTAATTTGTTTGTATAACTAATAAATATTTACACGGCGCATGGGGCAATTAAGGGTGTTCATACGTACAATTTACAACTACTGGGGAACATTTGTAGCAATTCCTCGATGTCTGGTATTTATATCAGAAAGATATGCTATTACGACTGGATAAGCCATCTCAGAAGTTGCTCACGCTAAAGTCTAATGCACTCTGTGGTAACATTATGAACCAAAACCACATCCTAATGAGCTTGTGCAGCATAGTTGAAATTATTTGATGACAGAATATACTCTAGAAGTTATTTTAGCATCCAGCAATTTGATTTCATACCTAATAAATAATTTCCCGGCGCATGGTACAATTACTGGGGAGCATTTGTATCAATTCCTCGATGTCTGGTATTTATATCAGAAAGAGATGTTATTACGACTGAATAATCCAACGCAGAAGATGCTCACGCTAAAGTCAATTGCACTCTGTGGTAACATTATGTACCAAAACCACTTCTTCAGGAGCTTGTGCAGCATAGTTCAATATATTTGATTTCAGAACGTACTCTAGAAGTTATTTTAACATCAAGTAATTTGTTTTTATAACTAATAAAGATTTACACGGCGCATGGTGCAATTAGGGGTGTTCATACGTACAATTTACAACTACTGGGAAGCATTTGTAGCAATTCCTCGATGTCTGGTATTTATATCAGAAAGAGATGTTATTACGACTGGATAAGCCATCGCAGAAGATGCTCACGCTAAAGTCTAATGCACTCTGTGGTAACATTATGTGCCAAAACCACTTCCTAAGGAGCTTGGGCAGCATAGTTGCATATATTTGATGACAGAATGTACTCTAGAAGTTATTTTAGCATCCAGAAATTTGTACTTATACCTAATAAATAATTACACGTCGCATGGGACAATTAAGGGTGTTAATAGGCACAATTTACAACTACTGAGGAGCATTTGTAGCAATTCCTCGATGTCTGGTGTTTATATCAGAAAGATATGCTATTACGACTGGATAAGCCATCGCAGAAGATGCTCACGCTAAAGTCTAATGGACTCTGTGGTAACATTATGTGCCAAAACCACTTCCTAAGGGGCTTGTGCAGCATAGTTGCATATATTTGATGACAGAATGTACTCTAGAAGTTATTTTAACATCAAGTAATTTGTTTTTATAACTAATAAATATTTACACGGCGCATGTGGCAATTAAGGGTGTTCATACGTACAATTTACAACTACTGGGGAGCATTTGTAGCAATTCGTCGATGTCTGGTATTTATATCAGAAAGATATGCTATTACGACTGGATAAGCCATCGCAGAAGATGCTCACGCTAAAGTCTAATGCACTCTGTGGTAACATTATGTGCCAAAACCACTTCCTAAGGGGCTTGTGCAGCATAGTTGCATATATTTGATGACAGAATGTACTCTAGAAGTTATTTTAACATCAAGTAATTTGTTTTTATAACTAATAAATATTTACACGGCGCATGGGGCAATTAAGGGTGTTCATACGTACAATTTACAACTACTGGGGAGCATTTGTAGCAATTCCTCGATGTCTGGTATTTATATCAGAAAGATATGCTATTACGACTGGATAAGCCATCGCAGAAGATGCTCACGCTAAAGTCTAATGCACTCTGTGGTAACATTATGTGCCAAAACCACTTCCTAAGGGGCTTGTGCAGCATAGTTCCATATATTGATGACAGAATGTCGTCTAGAAGTTATTTAAGCATCTAGCAATTTGTACTTATACCTAATAAATAATTACACGCCGCATGGGACAATTAAGGGTGTTAATAGGCACAATTTACAACTACTGAGGAGCATTTGTAGCAATTCCTCGATGTCTGGTGTTTATATCAGAAAGATATGTTATTACGACTGGATAAGCCATCGCAGAAGATGCTCACGCTAATGTCTAATGCACTCTGTGGTAACATTATGTGCCAAAATTACTTCCTAAGGAGCTTGGGCAGCATAGTTGCATATACTTGATGACAGAATGTACTCTAGAAATTATTTTAACATCAAGTAATTTGTTTTTATACCTAATAAATATTTACACGGCGCATGGAGCAATTAAGGGTGTTCATACGTACAATTTACAACTACTGGGAAGCATTTGTAGCAATTCCTCGATGTCTGGTATTTATATCAGAAAGATATGTTATTACGACTGGATAAGCCATCGCTGAAGATGCTCACGCTAAAGTCTAATGCACTCTGTGACATTAGATACTGGAACCATTTCCTAAGGAGCTTGTGCAGCATAGTTGCATATATTTGATGACAGAATGTACTCTAGAAGTTATTTTAGCATCCAGAAATTTCTACTTATACCTAATAAATAATTGCACGGGGCATGGAACAATTAAGGGAGTTCATAAGGGCAAACAACTGGAAACCATTTGTAAGAATTCCTCGATGTATGGTGTTTATATCAAAAAGATATGCTATTACGACTGGATAAGCCATCTCAGAAGTTGCTCACGCTAAAGTCTAATGCACTCTGTGGTAACATTATGTACCAAAACCACATCCTAATGAGCTTGTGCAGCATAGTTGAAATTATTTGATGACAGAATATACTCTATAAGTTATTTTAGCATCCAGCAATTTGATTTCATACCTAATAAATAATTGCCCGGCGCATGGTACAATTACTGGGGAGCATTTGTATCAATTCCTCGATGTCTGGTATTTATATCAGAAAGAGATGTTATTACGACTGGATAAGCCATCGCAGAAGATGCTCACGCTAAAGTCTAATGCACTCTGTGGTAACATTATGTGCCAAAACCACATCCTAAGGAGCTTGGGCAGCATAGTTGCATATATTTGATGACAGAATGTACTCTAGAAGTTATTTTAGCATCCAGAAATTTGTACTTATACCTAATAAATAATTACACGAAGCATGGGACAATTAAGGGTGTTAATAGGCACAATTTACAACTACTGAGGAGCATTTGTAGCAATTCCTCGATGTCTGGTATTTATATCAGAAAGAGATGTTATTAGACTGGATAAGCCATCGCAGAAGATGCTCACGCTAAAGTCTAATGCACTCTGTGGTAACATTATGTGCCAAAACCACTTCCTAAGGAGCTTGGGCAGCATAGTTGCATATATTTGATGACAGAATGTACTCTAGAAGTTATTTTAGCATCCAGAAATTTGTACTTATACCTAATAAATAATTACACGTCGCATGGGACAATTAAGGGTGTTAATAGGCACAATTTACAACTACTGAGGAGCATTTGTAGCAATTCCTCGATGTATGGTGTTTATATCAGAAAGATATGTTATTACGACTGGATAAGCCATCGCAGAAGATGCTCACGCTAAAGTCTAATGCACTCTGTGGTAACATTATGTACCAAAACCACTTCCTAAGGAACTTGTGCAGCATAGTTCCATATATTGATGACAGAATGTCGTCTAGAAGTTATTTAAGCATCTAGCAATTTGTACTTATACCTAATAAATAGTTACACGCCGCATGAGACAATTAAGGGTGTTAATAGGCACAATTTACAACTACTGAGGAGTATTTGTAGCAATTCCTCGATGTCTGGTGTTTATATTAGAAAGATATGTTATTGCGACTGGATAAGCCATCGCAGAAGATGCTCACGCTAAAGTCTAATGCACTCTGTGGTAACATTATGTGCCAAAATTACTTCCTAAGGAGCTTGGGCAGCATAGTTGCATATATTTGATGACAGAATGTACTCTAGAAATTATTTTAACATCAAGTAATTTGTTTTTATACCTAATAAATATTTACGCGGCGCATGGAGCAATTAAGGGGGTTCATACGTACAATTTACAACTACTGGGAAGCATTTGTAGCAATTCCTCGATGTCTGGTATTTATATCAGAAAGAGATGTTATTACGACTGGATAAGCCATCGCAGAAGATGCTCACGCTAAAGTCTAATGCACTCTGTGGTAACATTATGTGCCAAAACCACTTCCTAAGGAGCTTGGGCAGCATAGTTGCATATATTTGATGACAGAATGTACTCTAGAAGTTATTTTAGCATCCAGAAATTTGTACTTATACCTAATAAATAATTACACGTCGCATGGGACAATTAAGGGTGTTAATAGGCACAATTTACAACTACTGAGGAGCATTTGTAGCAATTCCTCGATGTATGGTGTTTATATCAGAAAGATATGTTATTACGACTAGATAAGCCATCGCAGAAGATGCTCACGCTAAAGTCTAATGCACTCTGTGGTAACATTATGTGCCAAAACCACTTCCTAAGGAACTTGTGCAGCATAGTTCCATATATTGATGACAGAATGTCGTCTAGCAGTTATTTAAGCATCTAGCAATTTGTACTTATACCTAATAAATAATTACACGCCGCATGAGACAATTAAGGGTGTTAATAGGCACAATTTACAACTACTGAGGAGTATTTGTAGCAATTCCTCGATGTCTGGTGTTTATATTAGAAAGATATGTTATTACGACTGGATAAGCCATCGCAGAAGATGCTCACGCTAAAGTCTAATGCACTCTGTGGTAAGCTTATGTGCCAAAATTACTTCCTAAGGAGCTTTGGCAGCATAGTTGCATATATTTGATGACAGAATGTACTCTAGAAATTATTTTAACATCAAGTAATTTGTTTTTATACCTAATAAATAATTACACGCAGCATGGGACAATTAAGGGTGTTAATATTCACAATTTACAACTACTGAGGAGCATTTGTAGCAATTCCTCGATGTATGGTGTTTATATCAGAAAGATATGTTATTACGACTGGATAAGCCATCGCAGAAGATGCTCACGCTAAAGTCTAATGCACTCTGTGGTAACATTATGTGCCAAAACCACTTCCTAAGGAACTTGTGCAGCATAGTTCCATATATTGATGACAGAATGTCGTCTAGAAGTTATTTAAGCATCTAGCAATTTGTACTTATACCTAATAAATAATTACACGCCGCATGAGACAATTAAGGGTGTTAATAGGCACAATTTACAACTACTGAGGTGTATTTGTAGCAATTCCTCGATGACTGGTGTTTATATTAGAAAGATATGTTATTACGACTGGATAAGCCATCGCAGAAGATGCTCACGCTAAAGTCTAATGCACTCTGTGGTAACATTATGTGCCAAAATTACTTCCTAAGGAGCTTGGGCAGCCTAGTTGCATATATTTGATGACAGAATGTACTCTAGAAATTATTTTAACATCAAGTAATTTGTTTTTATACCTAATAAATATTTACACGGCGCATGGAGCAATTAAGGGTGTTCATACGTACAATTTACAACTACTGGGAAGCATTTGTAGCAATTCCTCGATGTCTGGTATTTATATCAGAAAGATATGTTATTACGACTGGATAAGCCATCGCAGAAGATGCTCACGCTAAAGTCTAATGCACTCTGTGGTAACATTATGTACTAAAACCATTTCCTAAGGAGCTTGTGCAGCATAGTTGCATATATTTGATGACAGAATGTACTCTAGAAGTTATTTTAACATCCAGAAATTGGTTTTTATACCCAATAAATAATTACACGGCGCATGGGACAATTAAGGGTGTTTGTAGGTATAATTTACGACTGGATAAGCCATCGCAGAATATGCTCACGCTAAAGTCTAATGCACTCTGTGGTAACATTATAATCCAAAAACACTTCCTAAGGAGCTTGGGCAGCATAGTTGCATATATTTGATGACAGAATGTACTCTAGAAGTTATTTTAACATCAATTAATTTGTTTGTATAACTAATAAATATTTACACGGCGCATGGGGCAATTAAGGGTGTTCATACGTACAATTTACAACTACTGGGGAACATTTGTAGCAATTCCTCGATGTCTGGTATTTATATCAGAAAGATATGCTATTACGACTGGATAAGCCATCGCAGAAGATGCTCACGCTAAAGTCTAATGCACTCTGTGGTAACATTATGTACTGGAACCATTTCCTAAGGAACTTGTGCAGCATTGTTGCATATATTTGATGACAGAATGTACTCTAGAAGTTATTTTAGCATCCAGAAATTTCTACTTATACCTAATAAATAATTGCACGGGGCATGGAACAATTAAGGGAGTTCATAAGGGCAAACAACTGGAAACCATTTGTAAGAATTCCTCGATGTATGGTGTTTATATCAAAAAGATATGCTATTACGACTGGATAAGCCATCTCAGAAGTTGCTCACGCTAAAGTCTAATGCACTCTGTGGTAACATTATGTACCAAAACCACATCCTAATGAGCTTGTGCAGCATAGTTGAAATTATTTGATGACAGAATATACTCTAGAAGTTATTTTAGCATCCAGCAATTTGATTTCATACCTAATAAATAATTTCCCGGCGCATGGTACAATTACTGGGGAGCATTTGTATCAATTCCTCGATGTCTGGTATTTATATCAGAAAGAGATGTTATTACGACTGGATAAGCCATCGCAGAAGATGCTCACGCTAAAGTCTAATGCACTCTGTGGTAACATTATGTAACAAAACCATTTCTTAAGGAGCTTGTGCAGCATAGTTGCATATATTTGATGACAGAATGTACTCTAGAAGTTATTTTAGCATCCAGAAATAGGTTTTTGTTCCTAATAAATAATTACACGGCGCATGGGACAATTAGGGATGTTTATAGGTACAATTTACAACTACTGGGGAACAATTGTAGCAATTGCTGAATGTCTGGTATTTATATCAGAAAGATATGTTATTACGACTGAATAATCCAACGCAGAAGATGCTCACGCTAAAGTCAATTGCACTCTGTGGTAACATTATGTACCAAAACCACTTCTTCAGGAGCTTGTGCAGCATAGTTCAATATATTTGATTTCAGAACGTACTCTAGAAGTTATTTTAACATCAAGTAATTTGTTTTTATAACTAATAAAGATTTACACGGCGCATGGTGCAATTAGGGGTGTTCATACGTACAATTTACAACTACTGGGAGCTTTTGTAGCAATTCCTCTATGTCTGGTATTTATATCAGGAATATATGTTATTACGACTGGATAAGCCATCGCAGAAGATGCTCACGCTAAAGTCTAATGCACTCTGTGGTAACATTATGTACTAAAAGCATTTCCTAAGGAGCTTGTGCAGAATAGTTGCATATATTTGATGACAGAATGTACTCTAGAAGTTATTTTAGCATCCAGAAATTGGTTTTTATACCTAATAAATAATTACACGGCTCATGGGACAATTAAGGGTGTTTGTAGGTACATTTTACGACTGGATAAGCCATCGCAGAATATGCTCACGCTAAAGTCAATTGCACTCTTTGGTATCATTATGTACCAAAACCACTTCCTAAGGCGCTTTTGCAGCATAGTTGCATATATTTGACGACAGAATGTACTCTAGACGTTATTTTAGCATCAAGCAATTTGTTTTTATACCTAATATTTAATTACACGGCGCATGGGACAATTAAAGGTGTTTATAGGTAGAATTTACAACTACTGGAGAGCAATTGTTGCAATTCCTGGATGTCTGGTATTTATATCAGAAAGATATGTTATTACGACTTAATAATCCAACGCAGAAGATGCTCACGCTAAAGTCAATTGCACTCTGTGGTAACATTATGTACCAAAACCACTTCCTAAGGAGCTTTTGCAGCATATATTTGGTGACAGGATGTACTCTAGACATTATTTTAGCATCAAGCAATTTGTTTTTATACCTAATAAATATTTACACAGCGCATGGGGCAATTAAGAGTGTTCATAGGTACAATTTACAACTACTGGGGAGCATTTGTAGCAATTCCTCGATGTCTGGTATTTATATCAGAAAGATATGTTATTACGACTGGATAAGCCATCGCAGAATAGGCTCACGCTAAAGTCAATTGCACTCTGTGGTAACATTATGTACCAAAACCACTTCTTCAGGAGATTGTGCAGCATAGTTCAATATATTTGATTTCAGAACGTACTCTAGAAGTTATTTTAACATCAAGTAATTTGTTTTTATAACTAATAAAGATTTACACGGCGCATGGTGCAATTAGGGGTGTTCATACATACAGTCTACAACTACTGGGGAGCTTTTGTAGCAATTCCTCGATGTCTGGTATTTATATCAGGAATATATGTTATTACGACTGGATAAGCCATCGCAGAAGATGCTCACGCTAAAGTCTAATGCACTCTGTGGTAACATTATGTACTAAAAGCATTTCCTAAGGAGCTTGTGCAGAATAGTTGCATATATTTGATGACAGAATGTACTCTAGAAGTTATTTTAGCATCCAGAAATTGGTTTTTGTACCTAATAAATAATTACACGGCGCATGGGACAATTAAGGGTGTTTGTAGGTACATTTTACGACTGGATAAGCCATCGCAGAATATGCTCACGCTAAAGTCAATTGCACTCTGTGGTAACATTATGTAGTAAAAGCATTTCCTAAGGAGCTTGTGTAAAATAGTTGCATATATTTGATGACAGAATGTACTCTAGAAGTTATTTTAGCATCCAGAAATTTGTTTTTATACCTAATAAATATTTACACAGCGCATGGGGCAATTAAGAGTGTTCATAGGTAAAATTTACAACTACTGGGGAGCATTTGTAGCAATTCCTCGATGTCTGGTGTTTATATCAGAAAGATATGTTATTACGACTGGATAAGCCATCGCAGAATATGTTCACGCTATAGTCAATTGCACTCTGTGGTAACATTATGTACCAAAACCACTTCTTAAGGAACTTGTGCAGCATAGTTGCATATATTTGATGACAGAATGTACTCTAGAAGTTATTTTAGCATCCAGAAATTGGTTTTTATTCCAAATAAATAATTACACGGCGCATGGGACAATTAAGGGTGTTTATAGGTACAATTTACAACTACTGAGGAACAATTGTAGCAATTCCTGGATGTCTGGTATTTATATCAGAAAGATATGTTATTACGACTGGATAAGCCATTGCAGAATATGCTCACGCTAAAGTCTAATGCACTCTGTGGTAACATTATGTGCCAAACCCACTTCCTAAGGAGCTTGGGAAGCATAGTTGCATTTATTTGATGACAGAATGTACTCTAGAAGTCACTTTAGCATCCAGCAATGTGTTTTTATACTTAATAAATAATTACACTGCGCATAGGACAATTAATGGTGTTAATTGGTACAATTTACAACTACTGGGGACCATCTGTAGCAATTTCTCGATGTCTGGTATTTATATCATGAAGATATTTTATTACGACTGGATAAACCATCTCACAAGATTCTCACGATAAAGTCTAACGAACTCTTTGTTACCATTATGTACCAAAACCACTTCCTAAGGAGCTTGTGCAGCATAGTTGCATTTATTTGATGACAGAATGTACTCTAGAAGTTACTTTAGCATCCAGCAATGTGTTTTTATACTTAATAAATAATTACACGGCGCATGGGACAATTACTGGTGTTAATTGGTACAATTTACAACTACTGGGGACCATCTGTAGCAATTTCTCGATGTCTGGTATTTATATCAGGAAGATATTTTATTACGACTGGATTAGCCATCTCACAAGATTCTCACGATAAAGTCTAACGAACTCTTTGTTAACATTATGTACCAAAACCACTTTCTAAGGAGCTTGTGCAGCATAGTTGCATTTATTTGATGACAGAATGTACTCTAGAAGTTACTTTAGCATCCAGCAATGTGTTTTTATACTTAATAAATAATTACACGGCGCATGGGACAATTACTGGTGTTAATTGGTACAATTTACAAGTACTGGGGAGTATTTGCAGAAATTCCTCGATGTCTGGTAGAGATATGTTATTACGACTGGATAAGCCATCGCAGAAGATGTTCACGCTAAAGACAATTGCATTCTGTGGTAACATTATGTACCAAAACCACTTCCTAAGGAGTTTGTGCAGCATAGTTGCATTTATTTGATGTCAGATTGTACTCTAGAAGTTATTTTAGCCTCCAGCAATTTGTACTTATATCTAATAAATAATTACACAGCGCATAGGACAATTAATGGTGTTCATAGGTAAAATTTACAACTACTGGGGAGCATTTGTAGCAATTCCTCGATGTCTGGTGTTTATATCAGAAAGATATGTTATTACGACTGGATAAGCCATCGCAGAATATGTTCACGCTATAGTCAATTGCACTCTGTGGTAACATTATGTACCAAAACCACTTCTTAAGGAGCTTGTGCAGCATAGTTGCATATATTTGATGACAGAATGTACTCTAGAAGTTATTTTAGCATCCAGAAATTGGTTTTTATTCCAAATAAATAATTACACGGCGCATGGGACAATTAAGGGTGTTTATAGGTACAATTTACAACTACTGAGGAACAATTGTAGCAATTCCTGGATGTCTGGTATTTATATCAGAAAGATATGTTATTACGACTGGATAAGCCATCGCAGAATATGCTCACGCTAAAGTCTAACGAACTCTTTGTTAACATTATGTACCAAAACCACTTCCTAAGGAGCTTGTGCAGCATAGTTGCATTTATTTGATGACAGAATGTACTCTAGAAGTTACTTTAGCATCCAGCAATGTGTTTTTATACTTAATAAATAATTACACGGCGCATGGGACAATTACTGGTGTTAATTGGTACAATTTACAACTACTGCGGAGTATTTGCAGAAATTCCTCGATGTCTGGTAGAGATATGTTATTACGACTGGATAAGCCATCGCAGAAGATGTTCACGCTAAAGTCAATTGCATTCTGTGGTAACATTATGTACCAAATCCACTTCCTAAGGAGCTTGTGCAGCATAGTTGCATTTATTTGATGACAGAATGTACTCTAGAAGTTACTTTAGCATCCAGCAATGTGTTTTTATACCTAATAAATAATTACACGGCGCATGGGACAATTACTGGTGTTTATAGGTACAATTTACAACTACTGGGAAGCAATTGCAGCAATTCCTGGATGTCTGGTATATATATCAGAAAGATATGTTATTACGACTGGATAAGCCATCGCAGAAGATGCTCACGCTAAAGCCTAATCCACTCTGTGGAACATTATGTACCAAAACCACTTCCTAAGGAGGTTGTGCAGCATAGTTGCATATATTTGATGACAGAATGTACTCTAGAAGTTATTTTAGCATCCAGAAATTGGTTTTTATACCTAATAAATAATTACACGGCGCATGGGACAATTAAGGATGTTTATAGGTACAATTTACAACTACTGGGCAGCAATTGTAGCAATTCCTAGATGTCTGGTATTTATATCAGAAAGATATGTTATTACGACTGGATAAGCCATCGCAGAATATGCTCACGCTAAAGTCAATTGCACTCTGTGGTAACATTATGTTCCAAAACAACTTCTTCAGGAGCTTGTGCAGCATAGTTGCATATACTTGATGTCAGAATGTACTCTAGAAGTTATTTTAGCATCCAGCAATCTGTTTTTCTACCTAATAAGTTGTTACAGGGTGCATGGGACAATTAAGGGTGTTAATAGGCACAATTTACTACTATTGGGGTGCATTTTTAGCAATTCCTCGATGTCTGGTGTTTATATCAGAAAGATATGTTATTACGACTGGATAAGCCATCGCAGAAGATGCTCACGCTAAAGTCAATTGCATTCTGTGGTAACATTATGTACCAAATCCACTTCCTAAGGAGCTTGTGCAGCATAGTTGCATTTATTTGATGACAGAATGTACTCTAGAAGTTACTTTAGCATCTAGCAATGTGTTTATATACCTAATAAATAATTACACGGCGCATGGGACAATTACGGGTGTTTATAGTTACAATTTACAACTACTGGGGAGCATTTGTAGCAATTCCTGGATGTCTGGTATTTATGTCAGAAAGATATGTTATTACGACTGGATAAGCCATCGCAGAAGATTCTCACGCTAAAGTCAATTGCACTCTGTGTTAACATTATGTACAAAAACCACAACCTAAGGTTCTTGTGCTGCATAGTTCAATATATTTAATGTCAGAATGTACTCTAGAAGTTATTTTAGCATTCAGCAATTTGTCTTTATACCTAATAAATAATTACACAGCGCATAGGACAATTAAGGGTGTTAATTGGTACAATTTACAACTACTGGGAAGCATTTTTAGCAATTCCTCGATGTCTGGTGTTTATATCAGAAAGATATGTTATTACGACTGGATAAGCCATCGCAAAAGATGCTCACGCCAAAGTCAATTGCAGTCTGTGTTAACATTATGTACCAAAACCAGTTCCTCAGGTGCTTGTGCAGCATAGTTCAATATACTTGATGTCAGAATGTACTCTAGAATTTATTTTAGCATCCAGAAATTGGTTTTTATTCCTAATAAATAATTACACGGCGCATGGGACAATTAAGGGTGTTAATAGGCACAATTCACAACTACTGGGGAGCATTTTTAGCAATTCCTCGGTGTCTGGTGTTTATATCAGAAAGATATGTTATTACGACTGGATAAGCCATCGCAGAAGATGCTCACGCTAAAGTCAATTGCATTCTGTGGTAACATTACGTACCAAAACCACTTCCTAAGGGGCTTGTGCAGCATAGTTACATTCATTTGATGACAGAATGTACTCTAGAGGTTATTTTAGCAACCAGCAATTTGTTTTTTTACCTAATAAATAATTACGCGGCGCATGGGACAATTACGGGTGTTCATAGGTACAATTTCCAACTACTGGGGAGCATTTGTAGCAATTCTTTGATGTCTGGTATTTATATCAAAATGATATGTTATTACGACTGGATAAGCCATCGCAGAAGATGCTCACGCCAAAGTCAATTGCAGTCTGTGTTAACATTATGTACCAAAACCAGTGCCTCAGGTGCTTGTGCAGCATAGTTCAATATATTTGATGACAGAATGTACTCTAGAATTTATTTTAGCATCCAGCAATTTGTTTTTCTACCTAATAAATAATTTCACGGTGCATGCGACAATTAAGGGTGTTAATAAGCACAATTTACAACTACTGAGAAGCATTTGTAACAATTCCTCGATGTCTGGTGTTTATATCAGAAAGATATGTTATTACGTCTAGATAAGCCATCCCACAAGATGCTCACGCTAAAGGCTAATGTATTCTGTGGTAACATTACGTACCAAAACCTCTTCCTAAGGAGCTTGCGCAGCATAGTTGCATTCATTTGATGACAGAATGTACTCTAGAGGTTATTTTAGCAACTAGCAATTTGTTTTTTTACCTAATAAATAATTACGCGGCGCATGGGAAAATTACGGGTGGTCATAGGTACAATTTCCAACTACTGGGGAGCATTTGTAGCAATTCCTTGATGTCTAGTATTTATATCAAAAAGATATGTTATTACGACTGGATAAGCAATCGCAGAAGATGCTCACGCCAAAGTCAATTGCAGTCTGTTTAACATTATGTACCAAAACCAGTTCCTCAGGTGCTTGTGCAGCATAGTTCAATATATTTGATGTCAGAATGTACTCTAGAATTTATTTTAGCATCCAGCAATTTGTTTTTCTACCCAATAAATAATTTCACGGTGCATGCGACAATTAAGGGTGTTAATAAGCACAATTTACAACTACTGAGAAGCATTTGTAACAATTCATCGATGTCTGGTGTTTATATCAGAGAGATATGTTATTACGTCTGGATAAGCCATCGCAGATGATGCTCACGCTAAAGTCTAATGTATTCTGTGGTAACATTACGTACCAAAACCTCTTCCTAAGGAGCTTGTGCAGCATAGATGCATTTATTTGATGTCAGAATGTACTCTAGAATTTATTTTAGCATCCAGCAATTTGTTTTCTACCTAATAAATAACTTCACGGTGCATACGACAATTAAGGGTGTTAATAAGCACAATTTACAACTACTGAAGAGCATTTGTAACAACTCCTTGATGTCTGGTGTTTATATCAGAAAGATATGTTATTACGTCTGGATAAGCCATCGCAGAAGATGCTCACGCTAAAGCCTAATGCACTCTGTGGTAACATTATGTACCAAAACCACGTCGTAAGGAGCTTGTGCAGCATAGTTGCATATATTTGATGACAGAATGTACTCTAGAAGTTATTTTAGCATCAGGCAATTTCTTTTTATACCTAATAAATATTTACACAGCGCATAGGACAATTAAGGGTGTTAATTGGTACAATTTACAACTACTGGGGAGCAATTGCAGCAATTCCTGGATGTCTGGTATTTATATCAGAAAGATATGTTATTACGACTGGATAAGCCATCGCAGAAAAAGCTCACGCTGAAGCCTAATGGACTCTGTGGTAACATTATGTACCAAAACAACTTGCTAAGGAGCTTGTGCAGCAGAGGTGCATATATTTGATGACAGAATGTACTCTAGAAGTTATTTTAGCATCCAGAAATTGGTTTTTGTACCTAATCAATAATTAACGGCGCATGGGACAATTAAGGATGTTTATAGGTACAATTTAAAAATACTGGGGAGCAATTGTAGCAATTCATGGATGTCTGGTATTTATATCAGAAAGATATGATAGTGCGACTGGATAAGCCGACGCAGAAGATGCCCACGCTAAAGTCAATTGCACTCTGTGGTAAGATTATGTTCAAAAACTACTTTCTAAGGTACCTGTGCTGCTTAATTCCAGATATTTGGTGTCAGAAAATGTACTCTAGAAATTATTTTAGCAAATAGCAATTTGTACTTATACCTAATAAATAATTGCAGAGCGCATGGGACAATTAAGTGTGTTGATAGGTACAATTTACAACTACTGGGGAGCAATTGTAGCAATTCCTGGATGTCTGGTATTTATATCAGAAAGATATGTTATTACGACTGGATAAGCCATCGCAGAAAATGCTCACGCTAAAGCCTAATGGACTCTGTGGTAACATTATGTACCAAAACAACTTGCTAAGGAGCTTGTGCAGCAGAGCTGCATATATTTGATGACAGAATGTACTCTAGAAGTAATTTTAGAATCCAGAAATTGGTTTTTATACCAAATAAATATTTAACGGCGCATGGGACAATTAAGGATGTTTATAGGTACAATTTAAAACTACTGGGGAGCAATTGTAGCAAGTCCTGGATGTCTGGTATTTATATCAGAAAGATATGTTATTACGACTGGATAAGCCGACGCAGAAGATGCCCACGCTAAAGTCAATTGCACTCTGTGGTAAGATTCTGTTCAAAAACTACTTTCTAAGGAGCCTGTGCTGCGTAATTCTGTTTATTTGGTGTCAGAAAATGTACTCTAGAAGTTATTTTAGCAAATAGCAATTTGTACTTATACCTAATAAATAATTACACGGCGCATGGGAAAATTAAGTGTGTTGATAGGCACAATTTACAACTACTGGGGAGCATTTGTAACAATTCGTCGATGTCTTGTGTTTATATTAGAAAGATATCTTATTAGGACTGGATAAGCCATCGCAGAAGATGCTCACGCCAAAGTCAATTGCACTCTGTGGTAACATTATGTACCAAAACCATTTCCTAAGGAGCTTGTGCAGCATACTTCAATATATTTAATGTCAGAATGTACTCTAGAAGTTATTTTAGCATCAAGCAATTTGTTTTTATACCTAATAAATGTTTACACGGCGCATGGGGCACTTAAGAGTGTTCATAGGCACAATTTACAATTACTGTGGAGCATTTGTAGCAATTCCTCGATGTCTGGTATTTATATCAGTAAGATATGTTATTACGACTGAATAAGCCATCGCAGAAGATGTTCATGCTAAAGTCAATTGCATTCTGTGGTAACATTATGCACCAAAACCACTTCCTAAGGAGCTTGTGCAGCATAGTTGCATTTATTTGATGACAATATGTTCCTTAGCAGTTATTTTAGCTACCAGCAATCTGTTTTTATACCTAATAAATAATTACGCGGCGCATGGGACATTTACGGGTGTTCATAGGTACAATTTACAACTACTGAGGAGCATTTGTAGCAATTCCTCGATATCTGATATTTATATTAAAAAGATATGTTATTACGACTGGATAAGCCATCGCAGAAGATGCTCACGCCAAAGTCAATTGCACTTTGTGGTAACATTACGTACCAAAACCACTTTCTAAGGGGCTTGTGCAGCATAGTTGCATTCATTTGATGACAGAATGTACTCTAGAGGTTATTTTAGCAACCAGCAATTTGTTTTTATACCTAATAAATAATCACACGGCGCATGGGACAATTAAGGGTGTTAATAGGCAAAATTAACAACTACTGGGGAGCATTTTTAGCAATTCCTCGATGGCTGATGTGTATATCAGAAAGATATGTTATTACGACTGGATAAGCCATCGCAGAAGATGCTCACGCTAAAGTCAATTGCATTCTGTTGTAACATTATGTACCAAAACCACTTCCTCAGGTGCTTGTGCAGCATACTTCAATATATTTGATGTCAGAATGTACTCTAGAAGTTATTTTAGCATCCAGCAATTTGTATTTCTACCTAATAAATAATTTCACGGTGCATGCGACAATTAAGGGTGTTAATAACCACAATTTACAACTACTGGGGAGCATTTGTAGCAATTCCTCGATGTTTGGTGTTTAAATCATAAAGATATGTTATTACGACTGGATAAGCCATCGCAGAAGATGCTCACGCTAAAGTCAATTGCATTCTGTGGTAACATTATGTACCAAAACCACTTCCTCAGGTGCTTGTGCAGCATAGTTCAATATATTTGATGTCAGAATGTACTCTAGAAGTTATTTTAGCATCCAGCAATTTGTTTTTCTACCTAATAAATAATTTCACGGTGCATGCGACAATTAAGGGTGTTAATAAGCACAATTTACTTCTACTGAGGAGCATTTGTAGCAATTTCTCGATGTCTGGTGTTTATATCAGAAAGATATGTTATTACGACTGGGTAAGCCATCGCAGAAGATGCTCACGCTAAAGTCAATTGCATTCTGTGGTAACATTATGTACCAAAATTACTTCCTAAGGAGCTTGTTCAGCATAGTTGAATATATTTGATGACAGAATGTACTCTAAAAGTTATTTTAGCATCCAGAAATTGGTTTTTATACCTAATAAATAATTACACGGCGCATGGGACAATTAAGGGTGTTAATAGGCAAAATTAACAACTACTGGGGAGCATTTTTAGCAATTCCTCGATGGCTGATGTGTATATCAGAAAGATATGTTATTACGACTGGATAAGCCATCGCAGAAGATGCTCACGCTAAAGTCAATTGCACTCTGTGGTAAGATTATGTTCAAAAACCACATCCTAAGGTGCTTGTGCAGCATAGTTCAATATATTTAATGTCAGAATGTACTCTAGAAGTTAATTTAGCATTCAGCAATTTGTCTTTATACCTAATAAATAATTATACAGCGCATAGGACAATTAAGGGTGTTAATTGGTACAATTTGCAACTACTAGGGAGCATTTGCAGCAATTCCTCGATGTCTAGTAAAGATATGTTATTACGACTGGGTAAGCCATCGCAGAAGATTCTCACGCTAAAGTCAATTGCACTCTGTGGTAACATTATGTACAAAAACCACATCCTAAGGTGCTTGTGCAGCATAGTTCAATATATTTAATGTCAGAATGTACTCTAGAAGTTATTTTAGCATTCAGCAATTTGTCTTTATACCTAATAAATAATTACACAGCGCATAGGACAATTAAGGGTGTTAATAGGCACAATTTACAACTACTGGGGAGCATTTTTAGCAATTCCTCGATGTCTCTTGTTTATATCAGGAACATATGTTATTACGACTGGATAAGCCATCGCAGACGATGCTCACGCTAAAGTCTAGTGCACTCTGTGGTAACATTATGTACCAAAACCACTTCCTCAGGTGCTTGTGCAGCATAGTTGCATATATTTGATGACAGGATGTACTCTAGAAGTTATTTTAGCATCAGGCAATTTGTTTTTATTCCTAATAAATATTTACATAGCGCATAGGACAATTAAGGGTGTTAATTGGGACAATTTACAACTACTGGGGAGCATTTGCAGCAATTCCTCGATGTCTGGTAAAGATATGTTATTACGACTGGATAAGCCATCGCAGAAGATTCTCACGCTAAAGTCAATTGCACTCTGTGTTAACATTATGTACAAAAACCACATCCTAAGGTTCTTGTGCTGCATAGTTCAATATATTTAATGTCAGAATGTACTCTAGAAGTTATTTTAGCATCCAGCAATTTGTCTTTATACCTAATAAATAATTTCACGGTGCATGCGACAATTAAGGGTGTTAATAAGCACAATTTACAACTACTGAGAAGCATTTGTAACAATTCCTCGATGTCTGGTGTTTATATCAGAAAGATATGTTATTACGTCTAGATAAGCCATCCCACAAGATGCTCACGCTAAAGCCTAATGTATTCTGTGGTAACATTACGTACCAAAACCTCTTCCTAAGGAGCTTGTGCAGCATAGTTGCATTCATTTGATGACAGAATGTACTCTAGAGGTTATTTTAGCAACCAGCAATTTGTTTTTTTACCTAATAAATAATTACGCGGCGCATGGGACAATTACGGGTGTTCATAGGTACATCTTCCAACTACTGGGGAGCATTTGTAGCAATTCCTTGATGTCTGGTATTTATATCAAAAAGATATGTTATTACGACTGGATAAGCCATCGCAGAAGATGCTCACGCTAAAGTCAATTGCATTCTGTGGTAAAATTACGTACCAAAACCACTTCCTAAGGGGCTTGTGCAGCATAGTTGCATTCATTTGATGACAGAATGTACTCTAGAGGTTATTTTAGCAACCAGCAATTTGTTTTTATACCTAATAAATAATCACACGGAGCATGGGACAATTAAGGGTGTTAATAGGCAAAATTAACAACTACTGGGGAGCATTTTTAGCAATTCCTCGATGGCTGATGTGTATATCAGAAAGATATGTTATTACGACTGGATAAGCAATCGCAGAAGATGCTCACGCTAAAGTCAATTGCATTCTGTTGTAACATTATGTACCAACACCACTTCCTCAGGTGCTTGTGTAGCATACTTCAATATATTTGATGTCAGAATGTACTCTAGAAGTTATTTTAGCATCCAGCAATTTGTATTTCTACCTAATAAATAATTTCACGGTGCATGCGACAATTAAGGGTGTTAATAAGCACAATTTACAACTACTGGGGACCATTTGTAGCAATTTCTCGATGTCTGGTGTTTATATCAGAAAGATATGTTATTACGACTGGGTAAGCCATCGCAGAAGATGCTCACGCTAAAGTCAATTGCATTCTGTGGTAACATTACGTACCAAAACCACTTCCTAAGGGGCTTGTGCAGCATAGTTGCATTCATTTGATGACAGAATGTACTCTAGAGGTTATTTTAGCAACCAGCAATTTGTTTAAATACCTAATAAATAATCACACGGAGCATGGGACAATTAAGGGTGTTAATAGGCAAAATTAACAACTACTGGGGAGCATTTTTAGCAATTCCTCGATGGCTGATGTGTATATCAGAAAGATATGTTATTACGACTGGATAAGCCATCGCAGAAGATGCTCACGCTAAAGTCAATTGCATTCTGTTGTAACATTATGTACCAACACCACTTCCTCAGGTGCTTGTGTAGCATACTTCAATATATTTGATGTCAGAATGTACTCTAGAAGTTATTTTAGCATCCAGCAATTTGTATTTCTACCTAATAAATAATTTCACGGTGCATGCGACAATTAAGGGTGTTAATAAGCACAATTTACAACTACTGGAGACCATTTGTAGCAATTCCTCGATGGCTGATGTGTATATCAGAAAGATATGTTATTACGACTGGATAAGCCATCGCAGAAGATGCTCACGCTAAAGTCAATTGCATTCTGTGGTAACATTATTTACCAAAATTACTTCCTAAGGAGCTTGTTCAGCATAGTTGAATATATTTGATGACAGAATGTACTCTAAAAGTTATTTTAGCATCCAGAAATTGGTTTTTATACCTAATAAATAATTACACGGCGCATGGGACAATTAAGGGTGTTAATAGGCAAAATTAACAACTACTGGGGAGCATTTTTAGCAATTCCTCGATGGCTGATGTGTATATCAGAAAGATATGTTATTACGACTGGATAAGCCATCGAAGAAGATGCTCACGCTAAAGTCAATTGCACTCTGTGGTAAGATTATGTTCAAAAACCACATCCTAAGGTGCTTGTGCAGCATAGTTCAATATATTTAATGTCAGAATGTACTCTAGAAGTTAATTTAGCATTCAGCAATTTGTCTTTATACCTAATAAATAATTATACAGCGCATAGGACAATTAAGGGTGTTAATTGGTACAATTTGCAACTACTAGGGAGCATTTGCAGCAATTCCTCGATGTCTAGTAAAGATATGTTATTACGACTGGGTAAGTCATCGCAGAAGATTCTCACGCTAAAGTCAATTGCACTCTGTGGTAACATTATGTACAAAAACCACATCCTAAGGTGCTTGTGCAGCATAGTTCAATATATTTAATGTCAGAATGTACTCTGGAAGTTATTTTAGCATTCAGCAATTTGTCTTTATACCTAATAAATAATTACACAGCGCATAGGACAATTAAGGGTGTTAATAGGCACAATTTACAACTACTGGGGAGCATTTTTAGCAATTCCTCGATGTCTGGTGTTTATATCAGAAACATATGTTATTACGACTGGATAAGCCATCGCAGACGATGCTCACGCTAAAGTCTAGTGCACTCTGTGGTAACATTATGTACCAATACCACTTCCTAAGGAGCTTGTGCAGCATAGTTGCATATATTTGATGACAGAATGTACTCTAGAAGTTATTTTAGCATCAGGCAATTTCTTTTTATACCTAATAAATATTTACACAGCGCATAGGACAATTAAGGGTGTTAATTGGTACAATTTACAACTACTGGGGAGCATATGCAGCAATTCCTCGATGTCTAGTAAAGATATGTTATTACGACTGGATAAGCCATCTCACAAGATACTTACACTAGAGTCTAATGCACTCTGTGGTAACATTATGTACCAAAACCACTTCCTAAGGAGCTTGTGCAGCATAGTTGCATATATTTGATGACAGGATGTACTCTAGAAGTTATTTTAGCATCAGGCAATTTGTTTTTATTCCTAATAAATATTTACATAGCGCATAGGACAATTAAGAGTGTTAATTGGGACAATTTACAACTACTGGGGAGCATTTGCAGCAATTCCTCGATGTCTGGTAAAGATATGTTATTACGACTGGATAAGCCATCGCAGAAGATGTTCACGCTAAAGTCAATTGCATTCTGTGGTAACATTATGTACCAAATCCACTTCCTAAGGAGCTTGTGCAGCATAGTTGCATTTATTTGTTGACTGAATGTACTCTAGAAGGTACTTTATCATCCAGCAATGTGTTTATATACCTAATAAATAATTACACTGCGCATGGGACAATTACGGGTGTTTATAGGTACAATTTACAACTACTGGGGAGCATTTGTAACAATTCCTGGATGTCTGGTATTTATGTCAGAAAGATATGTTATTACGACTGGATAAGCCATCGCAGAAGATTCTCACGCTAAAGTCAATTGCACTCTGTGTTAACATTATGTACAAAAACCACATCCTAAGGTTCTTGTGCTGCATAGTTCAATATATTTAATGTCAGAATGTACTCTAGAAGTTATTTTAGCATCCAGCAATTTGTCTTTATACCTAATAAATAATTTCACGGTGCATGCGACAATTAAGGGTGTTAATAAGCACAATTTACAACTACTGAGAAGCATTTGTAATAACTCCTCGATGTCTGGTGTTTATATCAGAAAGATATGTTATTATGTCTAGATAAGCCATCCCACAAGATGCTCACGCTAAAGCCTAATGTATTCTGTGGTAACATTACGTACCAAAACCTCTTCCTAAGGAGCTTCTGCAGCATAGTTGCATTCATTTGATGACAGAATGTACTCTAGAGGTTATTTTAGCTACCAGCAATTTGTTTTTTTACCTAATAAATAATTACGCGGCGCATGGGACAATTACGGGTGTTCATAGGTACAATTTCCAACTACTGGGGAGCATTTGTAGCAATTCCTTGATGTCTGGTATTTATATCAAAAAGATATGTTATTACGACTGGATAAGCCATCGCAGAAGATGCTCACGCCAAAGTCAATTGCAGTCTGTTTAACATTATGTACCAAAACCAGTTCCTCAGGTGCTTGTGCAGCATAGTTCAATATATTTGATGTCAGAATGTACTCTAGAATTTATTTTAGCATCCTGCAATTTGTTTTTCTACCTAATAAATAATTTCACGGTGCATGCGACAATTAAGGGTGTTAATAAGCACAATTTACAACTACTGAGAAGAATTTGTAACAATTCCTCGATGTGTGGTGTTTATATCAGAAAGATATGTTATTACGTCTGGATAAGCCATCGCAGAAGATGCTCACGCTAAAGCCTAATGCACTCTGTGGTAACATTATGTACCAAAACCACGTCCTAAGGAGCTTGTGCAGCATAGTTGCATATATTTGATGACAGAATGTACTCTAGAAGTTATTTTACCATCAGGCTATTTCTTTTTATACCTAATAAATATTTACACAGCGCATAGGACAATTAAGGGTGTTAATTGGTACAATTTACAACTACTGGGGAGCAATTGCAGCAATTCCTGGATGTCTGGTATTTATATCAGAAAGATATGTTATTACGACTGGATAAGCCATCGCAGAAAATGCTCACGCAAAAGCCTAATGGACTCTGTGGTAACATTATGTACCAAAACAACTTGCTAAGGATCTTGTGCAGCAGAGTTGCATATATTTGATGACAGAATGTACTCTAGAAGTTATTTTAGCATCCAGAAATTGGTTTTTGTACCTAATAAATAATTAACGGCGCATGGGACAATTAAGGATGTCTATAGGTACAATTTAAAAATACTGGGGAGCAATTGTAGCAACTCATGGCTGTCTGGTATTTATATCAGAAAGATATGATAGTACGACTGGATAAGCCGACGCAGAAGATGCCCACGCTAAAGTCAATTGCACTCTGTGGTAAGATTATGTTCAAAAACTACTTTCTAAGGTACCTGTGCTGCTTAATTCCAGATATTTGGTGTCAGAAAATGTACTCTAGAAATTATTTTAGCAAATAGCAATTTGTACTTATACCTAATAGATAATTACACAGCGCATGGGACAATTAAGTGTGTTGATAGGTACAATTTACAACTACTGGGGAGCAATTGTAGCAATACCTGGATGTCTGGTATTTATATCAGAAAGATATGTTATTACGACTGGATAAGCCATTGCAGAAAATGCTCACGCTAAAGCCTAATGGACTCTGTGGTAACATTATGTACCAAAACAACTTGCTAAGGAGCTTGTGCAGCAGAGTTGCATATATTTGATGACAGAATGTACTCTAGAAGTTATTTTAGCATCCAGAAATTGGTTTTTATAACCAATAAATAAATACACAGCGCATAGGACAATTAAGGGTGTAAATTGGTACAATTTACAACTACTGGGGAGCATTTGCAGCAATTCCTCGATGTCTAGTAAAGATATATTATTACGACTGGATAAGCCATCGCAGAAGATGTTCATGCTAAAGTCAATTGCATTCTGTGGTAACATTATGCACCAAAACCACTTCCTAAGGAGCTTGTGCAGCATAGTTGCATTTATTTGATGACAATATGTTCCTTAGAAGTTATTTTAGCTACCAGCAATTTGTTTTTATACCTAATAAATAATTACACAGCGCATAGGACAATTAAGGGTGTTAATTGGTACAATTTACAACTACTGGGGAGCATTTGCAGCAATTCCTCGATGTCTAGTAAAGATATATTATTACGACTGGTTAAGCCATCGCAGAAGATGTTCATGCTAAAGTCAATTGCATTCTGTGGTAAGATTATGTACCAAAACCACTTCCTAAGGAGCTTGTGCAGCATAGTTGCATTTATTTGATGACAGAATGTACCTTAGAAGTTATTTTAGCTACCAGCAATTTGTTTTTATACCTAATAAATAATTACGCGGCGCATGGGATATTTACGGGTGTTCATAGGTACAATTTACAACTACTGGGGAGCATTTGCAGCAATTCCTCGATGTCTGGTATTTATATTAAAAAGATATGTTATTACGACTGGATAAGCCATCGCAGAAGATGCTCACGCCTAAGTCAATTGCACTATGTGGTAACATTATGTACCAAAACCACTTCCTCAGGTGCTTGTGTAGCATACTTCAATATATTTGATGTCAGAATGTACTCTAGAAGTTATTTTAGCATCCAGCAATTTGTATTTCTACCTAATAAATAATTTCACGGTGCATGCGACAATTAAGGGTGTTAATAAGCACAATTTACAACTACTGGGGACCATTTGTAGCAATTTCTCGATGTCTGGTATTTATGTCAGAAAGATATGTTATTACGACTGGATAAGCCATTGCAGAAGATGCTCACGCTAAAGTCAATTGCATTCTGTTGTAACATTATGTACCAACACCACTTCCTCAGGTGCTTGTGTAGCATACTTCAATATATTTGATGTCAGAATGTACTCTAGAAGTTATTTTAGCATCCAGCAATTTGTATTTCTACCTAATAAATAATTTCACGGTGCATGCGACAATTAAGGGTGTTAATAAGCACAATTTACAACTACTGGGGACCATTTGTAGCAATTTCTCGATGTCTGGTATTTATGTCAGAAAGATATGTTATTACGACTGGATAAGCCATTGCAGAAGATTCTCACGCTAAAGTCAATTGCACTCTGTGTTAACATTATGTACAAAAACCACATCCTAAGGTTCTTGTGCTGCATAGTTCAATATATTTAATGTCAGAATATACTCTAGAAGTTATTTTAGCATCCAGCAATTTGTCTTTATACCTAATAAATGATTACACAGCGCATAGGACTATTAAGGGTGTTAATTGGTACAATTTACAACTACTGGGAAGCATTTTTAGCAATTCCTCGATGTCTGGTGTTTATATCAGAAAGATATGTTATTACGTCTGGATAAGCCATCGCAGAAGATGCTCACGCCAAAGTCAATTGCAGACTGTGTTAACATTATGTACCAAAACCAGTTCCTCAGGTGCTTGTGCAGCATAGTTCAATATATTTGATGTCAGAATGTACTCTAGAATTTATTTTAGCATCCAGAAATTGGTTTTTATACCTAATAAATAATTAAACGGCGCATGGGACAATTAAGGGTGTTAATAGGCACAATTTACAACTACTGGGGAGCATTTTTAGCAATTCCTCGAATTCTGGTGTTTATATCAGAAAGATATGTTATTACGACTGGATAAGCCATCGCAGAAGATGCTCACGCTAAAGTCAATTGCATTCTGTGGTAACATTATGTACCAAAACCACTTCCTAAGGGGCTTGTGCAGCATAGTTGCATTCATTTGATGACAGAATGTACTCTAGAGGTTATTTTAGCAACCAGCAATTTGTTTTTTTACCTAATAAATAATTACGCGGCGCATGGGACAATTACGGGTGTTCATAGGTACAATTTTCAACTACTGGGGAGCATTTGTAGCAATTCCTTGATGTCTGGTATTTATATCAAAAAGATATGTTATTACGACTGGATAAGCCATTGCAGAAGATACTCACGCCAAAGTCAATTGCAGTCTGTGTTAACATTATGTACCAAAACCAGTTCCTCAGGTGCTTGTGCAGCATAGTTCAATATATTTGATGTCAGAATGTACTCTAGAATTTATTTTATTATTCTACCTAATAAATAATTTCACGGTGCATGCGACAATTAAGGGTGTTAATAAGCACAATATACAACTACTGAGAAGCATTTGTAACAGTTCCTCGATATCTGGTGTTTATATCAGAAAGATATGTTATTACTTCTGGATAAGCCATCGCAGAAGATGCTCACGCTAAAGCCTAATGCACTCTATGGTAACATTATGTACCAAAACCACTTCCTAAGGAGTTTGTGCAGCATAGTTGCATTCATTTGATGACAGAATGTACACTAGAAGTTATTTTAGCATCCAGCAATTTGTTTTTATACCTAATAAATAATTACACAGCGCATAGGACAATTAAACGTGTTAATTGGTACAATTTACAACTACTGAGGAGCATTTATAGCAATTCCTCGATGTCTGGTGTTTATATCAGGAAGATATGTTATTACAACTAAATAAGCCATCGCAGAAGATGCTCACGTTAAAGTCAATTGCATTCTGTGTTAACATTATGTACCAAAACAACTTCCTAAGGAGCTTGTGCAGCATAGTTGCATATATTTGATGACAGAATGTACTCTAGAAGTAATTTTAGCATCCAGAAATTGGTTTTTCTACCTAATAAATAATTACACGGCGCATGGGACAATTAAGGGTGTTAAAAGTCACAATTTACAACTACTTGGGACCATTTGTAGCAATTTCTCGATGTCTGGTGTTTATATCAGAAAGATATGTTATTACGACTGGATAAGCCATCGCAGAAGATGCTCACGCCAAAGTCAATTGCAGTCTGTGTTAACATTATGTACCAAAACCACTTCCTCAGGTACTTGTGCAGCATAGTTCAATATATTTGATGTCAGAATGTACTTTAGAATTTATTTTAGCATCCAGCAATTTGTTTTCTACCTAATAAATAATTTCACGGTGCATGCGACAATTAAGGGTGTTAATAAGCACAATTTAAAACTACTGAAGAGCATTTGTAACAATTCCTCGATGTCTGGTGTTTATTACGTCTGGATAAGCCATCTCAGAAGATGCTCACGCTAAAGTCAATTGCATTCTGTGGTAACATTACGTACCAAAACCACTTCCTAATGGGCTTGTGCAGCAAAGTTGCATTCATTTGATGACAGAATGTACTCTAGAGGTTATTTTAGCAACCAGCAATTTGTTTTTTTCCCTAATAAATAATTACGCGGCGCATGGGACATTTACGGGTGTTCATAGGTACAATTTCCAACTACTGGGGAGCATTTGTGGCAATTTCTTGATGTCTGGTATTTTTATCAAAAAGATATGTTATTACGACTGGATAAGCCATCGCAGAAGATGCTCACGCCAAAGTCAATTGCAGTCTGTGTTAACATTATGTACCAAAACCAGTTCCTCAGGTGCTTGTGCAGCATAGTTCAATATATTTGATGTCAGAATATACTCTAGAATTTATTTTAGCATCCAGAAATTTGTTTTTCTACCTAATAAATAATTTCACGGTGCATGCGACAATTAAGGGTGTTAATAAGCACAATTTACAACTACTGAGAAGCATTTGTAACAATTCCTCGATGTCTGGTGTTTATATCAGAAAGATATGTTATTCCGACTGAATAACCCATCGTAGAAGATGCTCACGCTAAAGCCTAATGCGCTCTGTGGTAACATTATGTACCAAAACCACTTCCTAAGGAGCTTGTGCAGCATATTTGCATATATTTGATGACAGAATGTACTCTAGAAGTTATTTTAGCATCCAGCAATTTGTTTTTATACCTAATAAATAATTACACAGCGCATAGGACAATTAAACGTGTTAATTGGTACAATTTACAACTACTGAGGAGCATTTGTAGCAATTCCTCGATGTCTGGTGTTTATATCAGAAAGATATGTTATTATGACTAAATAAGCCATCGCAGAAGATGCTCACGCTGAAGTCAATTGCATTCTGTGTTAACATTATGTACCAAAACCACTTCCTAAGGAGCTTGTGCAGCATAGTTGCATATATTTGATGACAGAATGTACTCTAGAAGTTATTTTAGCATCCAGCAATTTGTTTTTATACCTAATAAATGATTACACAGCGCATAGGACAATTAAACGTGTTAATTGGTACAATTTACAACTACTGAGGAGCATTTGTAGCAATTCCTCGATGTCTGGTGTTTATATCAGAAAGATATGTTATTACGACTAAATAAGCCATCGCAGAAGATGTTCACGCTAAAGTCAATTGCATTCTGTGGTAACATTATGTACCAAAACTACTTCCTAAAGAGCTTGTGCAGCATAGTTGCATTTATTTGATGACAGAATGTCGTCTAGAAGTTAATTAACATCCAGCAATTTGTTTTTATACCTAATAAATGTTTACACGGCGCATGGGGCAATTAAGGGTGTTCATAGGCACAATTTACAACTACTGGGAAGCATTTGTAGCAATTCCTCGATGTCTGGTATTTATATCAGTGAGATATGTTATTACGACTGGATAAGCCATCGCAGAAGATTCTCACGCTAAAGTCAATTGCACTCTGTGGTAACATTATGTACAAAAACCACATCCTAAGATGATTGTGCAGCATAGTTCAATACATTTAATGTCAGCATGTACTCTAGAAGTAATTTTAGCATCCAGCAATTTGTTTTTATACCCAATAAATGTTTACACGGCGCATGGGGCAATTAAGAGTGTTCATAGGCACAATTTACAACTACTGGGGAGCATTTGTAGCAATTCCTCGATGTCTGGTGTTTATATCAGAAAGATATGTTATTCCGACTGAATAAGCCATCGCAGAAGATACTCACGCTAAAGCCTAATGCACTCTGTGGTAACATTATGTACCAAAACCACTTCCTGATGAGCTTGTGCAGCATAGTTGCATATATTTGATGACAGAATGTACTCTAGAAGTTATTTTAGCATCCAGCAATTTGTTTTTATACCTAATAAATAATTACACAGCGCATAGGACAATTAAACGTGTTAATTGGTACAATTTACAACTACTGAGAAGCATTTGTAGCAATTCCTCGATGTCTGGTGTTTATATCAGAAAGATATGTTATTATGACTAAATAAGCCATCGCAGAAGATGCTCACGCTGAAGTCAATTGCATTCTGTGTTAACATTATGTACCAAAACCACTTCCTAAGGAGCTTGTGCAGCATAGTTGCATATATTTGATGACAGAATGTACTCTAGAAGTTATTTTAGCATCCAGCAATTTGTTTTTATACCTAATAAATGATTACACAGCGCATAGGACAATTAAACGTGTTAATTGGTACAATTTACAACTACTGAGGAGCATTTGTAGCAATTCCTCGATGTCTGGTGTTTATATCAGAAAGATATGTTATTACGACTAAATAAGCCATCGCAGAAGATGTTCACGCTAAAGTCAATTGCATTCTGTGGTAACATTATGTACCAAAACTACTCCCTAAAGAGCTTGTGCAGCATAGTTGCATTTATTTGATGACAGAATGTCGTTTAGAAGTTAATTAACATCCAGCAATTTGTTTTTATACCTAATAAATGTTTACACGGCGCATGGGGCAATTAAGAGTGTTCATAGGCACAATTTACAACTACTGGGGAGCATTTGTAGCAATTCCTCGATGTCTGGTATTTATATCAGTAAGATATGTTATTACGACTGGATAAGCCATCGCAGAAGATTCTCACGCTAAAGTCAATTGCAGTCTGTGGTAACATTATGTACAAAAACCACATCCTAAGATGATTGTGCAGCATAGTTCAATACATTTAATGTCAGCATGTACTCTAGAAGTTATTTTAGCATCCAGCAATTTGTTTTTATACCCAATAAATAATTACACAGCGCATAGAACAATTAAGGGTGTTAATTGGTACAATTTACAACTACTGGGGAGCATTTGCAGCAATTTCACGATGTCTAGTAAAGATATATTATTACGACTGGATAAGCCATCGCAGAAAATGTTCATGCTAAAGTCAATTGCATTATGTGGTAACACTATGTACTAAAACCACTTCCTAAGGAGCTTGTGCAGCATAGTTGCATTTATTTGATGACAAAATGTTCCTTAGAAGTTATTTTAGCTACCAGCAATTTGTTTTTATACCTAATAAATAATTACACAGCGCATAGGACAATTAAGGGTGTTAATTGGTACAATTTACAACTACTGGGGAACATTTGCAGCAATTGCTGGATGTCTAGTAAAGATATGTTATTACGACTGCATAAGCCATCGCAGAAAATGTTCATGCTAAAGTCAATTGCATTCTGTGGTAACACTATGTACCAAAACCACTTCCTAAGGAGCTTGTGCAGCATAGTTGCATTTATTTGATGACAGAATGTACCTTAGAAGTTATTTCAGCTACCAGTAATTTGTTTTTATACCTAATAAATAATTTCACGGTGCATGCGACAATTAAGGGTGTTAATAAGCACAATTTACAACTACTGGGGAGCATTTGTAGTAATTTCTCGATGTCTGATATTTATATCAGAAAGATATGTTATTACGACTGGATAAGCCATCTCACAAGATGCTCACGCTAAAGTCTAATGCACTCTGTGGTAACATTATGTACCAAAACCATTTCCTAAGGAGCTTGTGCAGCATAGTTGCATTTATTTGATGACAGAATGTCGTCTAGTAGCTATTTTAGCATCCAGCAATTTGTACTTATACCTAATAAATAATTACACGGCGCATGGGACATTTAATGGTGTTAAAAGTCACAATTTACAACTACTGGGGACCATTTGTAGCAATTTCTCGATGTCTGTTATTTATATCAGAAAGATATGTTATTACGACTGGATAAGCCATCTCACAAGATGCTCACGCTAAAGGCTAATGCACTCTGTGGTAACATTATGGACCAAAACCATCTCCTAAGAAGCTTGTGCAGCATAGTTGCATATATTTGATGACAGAATGTACTCTAGAAGTTATTTTAGCATCAGGCAATTTCTTTTTATACTTAATAAATATTTACACAGCGCATAGGACAATTAAGGGTGTTAATTGGTACAATTTACAACTACTGGGGAGCATTTGCAGCAATTCCTCGATGTCTAGTAAAGATATGTTATTACGACTGGATAAGCCATCGCAGAAGATGTTCATGCAAAAATCAATTGCATTCTATGGTAACATTATGTACCAAAACCACTTCCTAAGGAGCTTGTGCAGCATAGTTGCATATGTTTGTTGGCAAAATGTACTCTAGAAGTTATTTTAGCATCCAGAAATTGGTTTTTATACCTAATAAATAATTACACGGCGCATGAGACATTTAAGGGTGTTAATAGGTACAATTTACAACTACTGGGAAGCATTTTTAGCAATTCCTCGATGTCTGGTGTTTATATCAGAAAGATATGTTATTACGACTGGTTAAGCCATCGCAGACGATGCTCACGCTTAAGTCTAATGCACTCTGTGGTAACAGTATGTACCAAAACCACTTCCTAATGAGCTTGTGCAGCATAGTTGCATTTATTTGATGACAGAATGTACTCTAGAAGTTATTTTAGCATCAGGCAATTTCTTTTTATACCTAGTATATATTTACACAGCGCATAGGACAATTAGGGATAAGCCATCGCAGAAGATGTTCATGCTAAAATCAATTGCATTCTGTGGTAACATTATGTACCAAAATTACTCCCTAAGGAGCTTGTGCAGCATAGTTGCATTTATTTGATGACAGCATGTACCTTAGAAGTTATTTTAGTAACCACTAATTTGTTTTTATACCTAATAAATAATTACGCGGCACATGGGACAATTACGGGTGTTTATAGGTACAATTTACAACTACTTTGGAGCATTTGTAGCAATTCCTCGATGTCTAGTATTCATATTAAAAAGATATGTTATTACGACTGGTTAAGCCATCGCAGAACATGCTCACGCCAAAGTCAATTGCACTCTGTGGTAACATTATGTACCAAAACCACTTCCTCAGGTGCTTGTGCAGCATAGTTGCATATATTTGATGTCAGAATGTACTCTAGAAGTTATTTTAGCATCCAGCAATTTGTTTTTCTACCTAATAAATAATTTCAAGGTGCATGCGACAATTAAGGGTGTTAATAAGCACAATTTACAACTACTGGGGAGCATTTGTAGCAATTCCTCGATGGCTGGTGTTTATATCACAAAGATATGTTATTACGACTGGATAAGCCATCGCAGAAGAACCTCACGCTAAAGTCAATTGCATTCAGTGGTAACATTATGTACCAAAACCACTTCCAAAGGAGCTTGTGCAGCATAGTTGCATATATTTGTTGACAGAAATTACTCTAGAAGTTATTTTAGCATCCAGAAATTGGTTTTTATACCTAATAAATAATTACACGGCGCATGGGACAATTAAGGGTGTTAATAGGCACAATTTACAACTACTGGGGAGCATTTTTAGCAATTCCTCTATGTCTGGTGTTTATATCAGAAAGATATGTTTTTACGACTGGATAAGCCATCGCAGATGATGCTCACGCTAAAGTCTATTGCATTCTGTGGTAACATTACGTACCAAAACCACTTCCTAAGGAGCTAGTGCAGCATAGTTGAATATATTTGATGACAGAATGTCGTCTAGAAGTTATTTTAGCATCCAGCAATTTGTACTTATAACAAATAAATAATTACACGGCGCATGGGACAATTAAGGGTGTTAAAAGTCACAATTTATAACTACTGGGGACCATTTGTATCAATTTCTCGATGTCTGGTATTTATATCAGAAAGATATGTTATTACGTCTGGATAAGCCATCGCAGACGATGCTCACGCTAAAGTCAATTGCATTCTGTGGTAACATTACGTACCAAAACCACTTCCTAAGGGGCTTGTGCAGCATAGTTACATTCATTTGATGACAGAATGTACTCTAGAGGTTATTTTAGCAACCAGCAATTTGTTTTTTTTCTTAATAAATAATTACGCGGCGCATGGGACAATTACGGGTGTTCATAGGTACAATTTCCAACTACTGGGGAGCATTTGTAGCAATTCCTTGATGTCTGGTATTTAAATCAGAAAGACATGTTATTACGTCTGGATAAGCCATCGCAGAAGATGCTCACGCTAAAGCCTAATGCACTCTGTGTTAACATTATGTACTAAAACCACTTCCTAAGGAGCTTGTGCAGCATAGTTGCATATATTTGATGACAGAATGTACTCTAGAAGTTATTTTAGCATCCAGCAATTTGTTTTTATACCTAATAAATAATTACACAGCGCATAGGACAATTAAACGTGTTAATTGGTACAATTTACAACTACTGAGGAGCATTTGTAGCAATTCCTCGATGTCTGGTGTTTATATCAGAAAGATATGTTATTACGACTAAATAAGCCATCGCAGAAGATGCTCACGCCAAAGTCAATTGCAGTCTGTGTTAACATTATGTACCAAAACCACTTCCTAAGGAGCTTGTGTAGCATAGTTGCATATATTTGATGACAGAATGAACTCTAGAAGTTATTTTAGCATCCAGAAATTGGTTTTTCTACCTAATAAATAATTACACGGCGCATGGGACAATTAAGGGTGTTAAAAGTCAAAATTTACAATTACTGGGGACCATTTGTAGCAATTTCTTGATGTCTGGTGTTTATATCAAAAAGATATGTTATTACGACTAAATAAGCCATCGCAGAAGATGCTCACGCTAAAGTCAATTGCATTCTGTGGTAACATTACGTACCAAAACCACTTCCTAAGGAGCTTGTGCAGCATAGTTGCATTTATTTGATGACAGAATGTCGTCTAGAAGTTATTTTAGCAACCAGCAATTTGTTTTTTTTCCTAATAAATAATTACGCGGCGCATGGGACTATTACGGGTGTTCATAGGTACAATTTCCAACTACTGGGGATCATTTGTGGCAATTTCTTGATGTCTGGTATTTTTATCAAAAAGATATGTTATTACGACTGGATAAGCCATCGCAGAAGATGCTCACGCCAAAGTCAATTGCAGTCTGTGTTAACATTATGTACCAAAACCGGTTCCTCAGGTGCTTGTGCAGCATAGTTCAATATATTTGATGTCAGAATATACTCTAGAATTTATTTTAGCATCCAGAAATTTGTTTTTCTACCTAATAAATAATTTCACGGTGCATGCGACAATTAAAAGTGTTAATAAGCACAATTTACAACTACTGAGAAGCATTTGTAACAATTCCTCGATGTCTGGTGTTTATATCAGAAAGATATGTTATTCCGACTGAATAAGCCATCGCAGAAGATGCTCACGCTAAAGCCTAATGCACTCTGTGGTAACATTATGTACCAAAACCACTTTCTAAGGAGCTTGTGCAGCATAGTTGCATATATTTGATGACAGAATGTACTCTAGAAGTTATTTTAGCATCCAGCAATTTGTTTTTATACCTAATAAATAATTACACAGCGCATAGGACAATTAAACGTGTTAATTGGTACAATTTACAACTACTGAGGAGCATTTGTAGCAATTCCTCGATGTCTGGTGTTTATATCAGAAAGATATGTTATTCCGACTGAATAAGCCATCGCAGAAGATGCTCACGCTAAAGCCTAATGCACTCTGTGGTAACATTATGTACCAAAACCACTTCCTAAGGAGCTTGTGCAGCATAGTTGCATTTATTTGATGACAGAATGTCGTCTAGAAGTTAATTAACATCCAGCAATTTGTTTTTATACCTAATAAATGTTTACACGGCGCATGGGGCAATTAAGAGTGTTCATAGGCACAATTTACAACTACTGGGGAGCATTTGTAGCAATTCCTCGATGTCTGGTATTTATATCAGTAAGATATGTTATTACGACTGGATAAGCCATCGCAGAAGATTCTCACGCTAAAGTCAATTGCACTCTGTGGTAACATTATGTACAAAAACCACATCCTAAGATGCTTGTACAGCATAGTTCAATACATTTGATGTCAGCATGTACTCTAGAAGTTATTTTAGCATCCAGAAATTTGTTTTTCTACCTAATAAATAATTTCACGGTGCATGCGACAATTAAGGGTGTTAATAAGCACAATTTACAACTACTGAGGAGCATTTGTCGCAATTCCTCGATGTCTGGTGTTTATATCAGAAAGATATGTTATTACGACTGGATAAGCCATCGCAGAAGAACCTCACACTAAAGTCAATTGCATTCAGTGGTAACATTATGTACCAAAACCAACTCCGAAGGTGCTTGTGCAGCATAGTTGCATATATTTGTTGACAGAAATTACTCTAGAAGTTATTTTAGCATCCAGAAATTGGTTTTTATACCTTATAAATAATTACACGGCGCATGGGACAATTAAGGGTGTTAATAGGCACAATCTACAACTACTGGGAAGCATTTTTAGCAATTCCTCGATGTCTGGTGTTTATATCAGAAAGATATGTTTTTACGACTGGATAAGCCATCGCAGACGATGCTCACGCTAAAGTCTAATGCATTCTGTGGTAAGATTACGTACCAAAACCACTTCCTAAGGGGCTTGTGCAGCATAGTTGCATTCATTTGATGACAGAATGTCGTCTAGAAGTTATTTTAGCATCCAGCAATTTGTACTTATACCTAATAAATAATTACACGGCGCATGGGACAATTAAGGGTGTTAAAAGTCACAAATTACAACTACTGGGGACCATGTGTAGCAATTTCTCGATGTCTGGTATTTATATCAGAAAGATATGTTATTACGACTGGATAACCCATCGCAGAAGATGCTCACGCTAAAGTCAATTGCATTCTGTGGTAACATTACGTACCAAAACCACTTCCTAAGGGGCTTGTGCAGCATAGTTGCATTCATTTGATGACAGAATGTACTCTAGAGGTTATTTTATTAACCAGCAATTTGTCTTTTTACCTAATAAATAATTACGCGTCGCATGGGACAATTACGGGTGTTTATAGGTACAATTTCCAACTACTGGGGAGCATTTGTAGCAATTCCTTGATGTCTGGTATTTATATCAAAAAGATATGTTATTACGACTAAATAAGCCATCGCAGAAGATGCTCACGCTAAAGTCAATTGCATTCTGTGTTAACATTATGTACCAAAACCACTTTCTAAGGAGCTTGTGCAGCATAGTTGCATATATTTGATGACAGAATGTACTCTAGAAGTTATTTTAGCATCCAGAAATTGGTTTTTCTACCTAATAAATAACTACACGGCGCATGGGACAATTAAGGGTGTTAAAAGTCACAATTTACAACTACTGGGGACCATTTGTAGCAATTTCTCGATGTCTGGTGTTTATATCAGAGAGATATGTTATTACGACTGGATAACCCATCGCAGAAGATGCTCTCGCTAAAGTCAATTGCATTCTGTGTTAACAGTATGTACCAAAACCACTTCCTAAGGAGCTTGTGCAGCATAGTTGCATATATTTGTTGACAGAATGTACTCTAGAAGTTATTTTAGCATCCAGAAATTGGTTTTTCTACCTAATAAATAATTACACGGCGCATGGGACAATTAAGGGTGTTAAAAGTCACAATTTACAACTACTGGGGACCATTTGTAGCAATTTCTCGATGTCTGGTGTTTATACCAGAGAGATATGTTATTACGACTGGATAAGCCATCGCAGAAGATGTTCATGCTAAAATCAATTGCATTCTGTGGTAACATTATGTACCAAAATTACTTTCTAAGGAGCTTGTGCAGCATAGTTGCATTTATTTGATGACAGAATGTACCTTAGAAGTTATTTTAGTAACCACTAATTTGTTTTTATACCTAATAAATAATTACGCGGCGCATGGGACAATTACGGGTGTTTATAGGTACAATTTACAACTACTTTGGAGCATTTGTAGCAATTCCTCGATGTCTGGTATTTATATTAAAAAGATATGTTATTACGACTGGTTAAGCCATCGCAGAACATGCTCACGCCAAAGTCAATTGCACTCTGTGGTAACATTATGTACCAAAACTACTTCCTAAGGAGCTTGTGCAGCATAGTTGCATTTATTTGATGACAGAATGTCGTCTAGAAGTTAATTAACAATCAGCAATTTGTTTTTATACCTAATAAATGTTTACACGGCGCATGGGGCAATTAAGAGTGTTCATAGGCACAATTTACAACTACTGGGGAGCATTTGTAGCAAATCCTCGATGTCTGGTATTTATATCAGTAAGATATGTTATTACGACTGGATAAGCCATCGCAGAAGAACCTCACGCTAAAGTCAATTGCATTCAGTGGTAACATTATGTACCAAAACCACTTCCAAAGGAGCTTGTGCAGCATAGTTGCATATATTTGTTGACAGAAATTACTCTAGAAGTTATTTTATCATCCAGAAATTGGTTTTTATACCTAATAAATAATTACACGACGCATGGGACAATTAAGGGTGTTAATAGGCACAATTTACAACTACTGGGGAGCATTTTTAGCAATTACTCGATGTCTGGTGTTTATATCAGAAAGATATGTTATTACGACTGGATAAGCTATCGCAGACGATGCTCACGCTTAAGTCTAATGCATTCTGTGGTAACATTACGTACCAAAACCACTTCCTAAGGAGCTTGTGCAGCATAGTTGCATTTATTTGATGACAGAATGTCGTCTAGAAGTTATTTTTGCATCCAGCAATTTGTACTTATAACTAATAAATAATTACACGGCGCATGGGACAATTAAGGGTGTTAAAAGTCACAATTTACAACTACTGGGGACCATTTCTAGCAATTTCTCAATGTCTGGTATTTATATCAGAAAGATATGTTATTACGACTGGATAAGCCATCGCAGAAGATGCTCACGCTAAAGTCAATTGCATTCTGTGGTAACATTACGTACCAAAACCACTTCCTAATGGGCTTGTGCAGCATAGTTGCATTCATTTGATGACAGAATGTACTCTAGAGGTTATTTTAGCAACCAGCAATTTGTTTTTTTTCCTAATAAATAATTACGCGGGGCATGGGACAATTACGGGTGTTCATAGGTACAATTTCCAACTACTGGGGAGCATTTGTGGCAATTTCTTGATGTCGGGTATTTTTATCAAAAAGATATGATATTACGACTGGATAAGCCATCGCAGAAGAACCTCACGCTAAAGTCAATTGCATTCAGTGGTAACATTATGTACCAAAACCACTTCCGAAGGAGCTTGTGCAGCATAGTTGCATATATTTGTTGACAGAAATTACTCTTGAAGTTATTTTAGCATCCAGAAATTGGTTTTTATACCTAATAAATAATTACACAGCGCATAGGACAATTAAACGTGTTAATTGGTACAATTTACAACTACTGAGGAGCATTTGTAGCAATTCCTCGATGTCTGGTGTTTATATAAGAAAGATATGTTATTACGACTAAATAAGCCATCGCAGAAGATGTTCACGCTAAAGTCAATTGCATTCTGTGGTAACATTATGTACCAAAACCACTTCCTAATGGGCTTGTGCAGCAAAGTTGCATTCATTTGATGACAGAATGTACTCTAGAGGTTATTTTAGCAACCAGCAATTTGTTTTCTACCTAATAAATAATTTCACGGTGCATGCGACAATTAAGGGTGTTAATAAGCACAATTTACAACTACTGAAGAGCATTTGTAACAATTCCTCGATGTCTGGTGTTTATTACGTCTGGATAAGCCATCGCAGAAGATGCTCACGCTAAAGTCAATTGCATTCTGTGGTAACATTACGTACCAAAACCACTTCCTAATGGGCTTGTGCAGCAAAGTTGCATTCATTTGATGACAGAATGTACTCTAGAGGTTATTTTAGCAACCAGCAATTTGTTTTTTTCCCTAATAAATAATTACGCGGCGCATGGGACATTTACGGGTGTTCATAGGTACAATTTCCAACTACTGGGGAGCATTTGTGGCAATTTCTTGATGTCTGGTATTTTTATCAAAAAGATATGTTATTACGACTGGATAAGCCATCGCAGAAGATGCTCACGCCAAAGTCAATTGCAGTCTGTGTTAACATTATGTACCAAAACCAGTTCCTCAGGTGCTTGTGCAGCATAGTTCAATATATTTGATGTCAGAATATACTCTAGAATTTATTTTAGCATCCAGCAATTTGTTTTTCTACCTAATAAATAATTTCACGGTGCATGCGACAATTAAGGGTGTTAATAAGCACAATTTACAACTACTGAGAAGCATTTGTAACAATTCCTCGATGTCTGGTGTTTATATCAGAAAGATATGTTATTCCGACTGAATAAGCCATCGTAGAAGATGCTCACGCTAAAGCCTAATGCACTCTGTGGTAACATTATGTACCAAAACCACTTCCTAAGGAGCTTGTGCAGCATATTTGCATATATTTGATGACAGAATGTACTCTAGAAGTTATTTCAGCATCCAGCAATTTGTTTTTATACCTAATAAATAATTACACAGCGCATAGGACAATTAAACGTGTTAATTGGTACAATTTACAACTACTGAGGAGCATTTGTAGCAATTCCTCGATGTCTGGTGTTTATATCAGAAAGATATGTTATTATGACTAAATAAGCCATCGCAGAAGATGCTCACGCTGAAGTCAATTGCATTCTGTGTTAACATTATGTACCAAAACCACTTCCTAAGGAGCTTGTGCAGCATAGTTGCATATATTTGATGACAGAATGTACTCTAGAAGTTATTTTAGCATCCAGCAATTTGTTTTTATACCTAATAAATGATTACACAGCGCATAGGACAATTAAACGTGTTAATTGGTACAATTTACAACTACTGAGGAGCATTTGTAGCAATTCCTCGATGTCTGGTGTTTATATCAGAAAGATATGTTATTACGACTAAATAAGCCATCGCAGAAGATGTTCACGCTAAAGTCAATTGCATTCTGTTGTAACATTATGTACCAAAACTACTTCCTAAAGAGCTTGTGCAGCATAGTTGCATTTATTTGATGACAGAATGTCGTCTAGAAGTTAATTAACATCCAGCAATTTGTTTTTATACCTAATAAATGTTTACACGGCGCATGGGGCAATTAAGGGTGTTCATAGGCACAATTTACAACTACTGGGAAGCATTTGTAGCAATTCCTCGATGTCTGGTATTTATATCAGTAAGATATGTTATTACGACTGGATAAGCCATCGCAGAAGATTCTCACGCTAAAGTCAATTGCACTCTGTGGTAACATTATGTACAAAAACCACATCCTAAGATGATTGTGCAGCATAGTTCAATACATTTAATGTCAGCATGTACTCTAGAAGTAATTTTAGCATCCAGCAATTTGTTTTTATACCCAATAAATGTTTACACGGCGCATGGGGCAATTAAGAGTGTTCATAGGCACAATTTACAACTACTGGGGAGCATTTGTAGCAATTCCTCGATGTCTGGTGTTTATATCAGAAAGATATGTTATTCCGACTGAATAAGCCATCGCAGAAGATGCTCACGCTAAAGCCTAATGCACTCTGTGGTAAAATTATGTACCAAAACCACTTCCTGATGAGCTTGTGCAGCATAGTTGCATATATTTGATGACAGAATGTACTCTAGAAGTTATTTTAGCATCCAGCAAATTGTTTTTATACCTAATAAATAATTACACAGCGCATAGGACAATTAAACGTGTTAATTGGTACAATTTACAACTACTGAGAAGCATTTGTAGCAATTCCTCGATGTCTGGTGTTTATATCAGAAAGATATGTTATTATGACTAAATAAGCCATCGCAGAAGATGCTCACGCTGAAGTCAATTGCATTCTGTGTTAACATTATGTACCAAAACCACTTCCTAAGGAGCTTGTGCAGCATAGTTGCATATATTTGATGACAGAATGTACTCTAGAAGTTATTTTAGCATCCAGCAATTTGTTTTTATACCTAATAAATGATTACACAGCGCATAGGACAATTAAACGTGTTAATTGGTACAATTTACAACTACTGAGGAGCATTTGTAGCAATTCCTCGATGTCTGGTGTTTATATCAGAAAGATATGTTATTACGACTAAATAAGCCATCGCAGAAGATGTTCACGCTAAAGTCAATTGCATTCTGTGGTAACATTATGTACCAAAACTACTTCCTAAAGAGCTTGTGCAGCATAGTTGCATTTATTTGATGACAGAATGTCGTTTAGAAGTTAATTAACATCCAGCAATTTGTTTTTATACCTAATAAATGTTTACACGGCGCATGGGGCAATTAAGAGTGTTCATAGGCACAATTTACAACTACTGGGGAGCATTTGTAGCAATTCCTCGATGTCTGGTATTTATAACAGTAAGATATGTTATTACGACTGGATAAGCCATCGCAGAAGATTCTCACGCTAAAGTCAATTGCACTCTGTGGTAACATTATGTACAAAAACCACATCCTAAGATGATTGTGCAGCATAGTTCAATACATTTAATGTCAGCATGTACTCTAGAAGTTATTTTAGCATCCAGCAATTTGTTTTTATACCCAATAAATAATTACACAGCGCATAGGACAATTAAGGGTGTTAATTGGTACAATTTACAACTACTGGGGAGCTTTTGCAGCAATTTCTCGTTGTCTAGTAAAGATATATTATTACGACTGGATAAGCCATCGCAGAAAATGTTCATGCTAAAGTCAATTGCATTCTGTGGTAACACTATGTACTAAAACCACTTCTTAAGGAGCTTGTGCAGCATAGTTGCATTTATTTGATGACAAAATGTTCCTTAGAAGTTATTTTAGCTACCAGCAATTTGTTTTTATACCTAATAAATAATTACACAGCGCATAGGACAATTAAGGGTGTTAATTGGTACAATTTACAACTACTGGGGAACATTTGCAGCAATTCCTGGATGTCTAGTAAAGATATGTTATTACGACTGCATAAGCCATCGCAGAAAATGTTCATGCTAAAGTCAATTGCATTCTGTGGTAACACTATGTACCAAAACCACTTCCTAAGGAGCTTGTGCAGCATAGTTGCATTTATTTGATGACAGAATGTACCTTAGAAGTTATTTCAGCTACCAGTAATTTGTTTTTATACCTAATAAATAATTTCACGGTGCATGCGACAATTAAGGGTGTTAATAACCACAATTTACAACTACTGGGGAGCATTTGTAGTAATTTCTCGATGTCTGATATTTATATCAGAAAGATATGTTATTACGACTGGATAAGCCATCTCACAAGATGCTCACGCTAAAGTCTAATGCATTCTGTGGTAACATTATGTACCAAAACCATTTCCTAAGGAGCTTGTGCAGCATAGTTGCATTTATTTGATGACAGAATGTCGTCTAGTAGCTATTTTAGCATCCAGCAATTTGTACTTATACCTAATAAATAATTACACGGCGCATGGGACATTTAATGGTGTTAAAAGTCACAATTTACAACTACTGGGGACCATTTGTAGCAATTTCTCGATGTCTGTTATTTATATCAGAAAGATATGTTATTACGACTGGATAAGCCATCTCACAAGATGCTCACGCTAAAGTCTAATGCACTCTGTGGTAACATTATGGACCAAAACCATCTCCTAAGAAGCTTGTGCAGCATAGTTGCATATATTTGATGACAGAATGTACTCTAGAAGTTATTTTAGCATCAGGCAATTTCTTTTTATACTTAATAAATATTTACACAGCGCATAGGACAATTAAGGGTGTTAATTGGTACAATTTACAACTACTGGGGAGCATTTGCAGCAATTCCTCGATGTCTAGTAAAGATATGTTATTACGACTGGATAAGCCATCGCAGAAGATGTTCATGCAAAAATCAATTGCATTCTATGGTAACATTATGTACCAAAACCACTTCCTAAGGAGCTTGTGCAGCATAGTTGCATATGTTTGTTGGCAGAATGTACTCTAGAAGTTATTTTAGCATCCAGAAATTGGTTTTTATACCTAATAAATAATTACACGGCGCATGAGACAATTAAGGGTGTTAATAGGTACAATTTACAACTACTGGGAAGCATTTTTAGCAATTCCTCGATGTCTGGTGTTTATATCAGAAAGATATGTTATTACGACTGGTTAAGCCATCGCAGACGATGCTCACGCTTAAGTCTAATGCACTCTGTGGTAACAGTATGTACCAAAACCACTTCCTAATGAGCTTGTGCAGCATAGTTGCATTTATTTGATTAAAGAATGTACTCTAGAAGTTATTTTAGCATCAAGCAATTTCTTTTTTAACCTAGTATATATTTACACAGCGCATAGGACAATTAGGGATAAGCCATCGCAGAAGATGTTCATGCTAAAATCAATTGCATTCTGTGGTAACATTATGTACCAAAATTACTCCCTAAGGAGCTTGTGCAGCATAGTTGCATTTATTTGATGACAGAATGTACCTTAGAAGTTATTTTAGTAACCACTAATTTGTTTTTATACCTAATAAATAATTACGCGGCACATGGGACAATTACCTGTGTTTATAGGTACAATTTACAACTACTTTGGAGCATTTGTAGCAATTCCTCGATGTCTAGTATTCATATTAAAAAGATATGTTATTACGACTGGTTAAGCCATCGCAGAACATGCTCACGCCAAAGTCAATTGCACTCTGTGGTAACATTATGTACCAAAACCACTTCCTCAGGTGCTTGTGCAGCATAGTTGCATATATTTGATGTCAGAATGTACTCTAGAAGTTATTTTAGCATCCAGCAATTTGTTTTTCTACCTAATAAATAATTTCAAGGTGCATGCGACAATTAAGGGTGTTAATAAGCACAATTTACAACTACTGAGGAGCATTTGTAGCAATTCCTCGATGGCTGGTGTTTATATCACAAAGATATGTTATTACGACTGGATAAGCCATCGCAGAAGAACCTCACGCTAAAGTCAATTGCATTCAGTGGTAACATTATGTACCAAAACCACTTCCGAAGGAGCTTGTGCAGCATAGTTGCATATATTTGTTGACAGAAATTACTCTAGAAGTTATTTTAGCATCCAGAAATTGGTTTTTATACCTAATAAATAATTACACGGCGCATGGGACAATTAAGGGTGTTAATAGGCACAATTTACAACTATTGGGGAGCATTTTTAGCAATTCCTCTATGTCTGGTGTTTATATCAGAAAGATATGTTTTTACGACTGGATAAGCCATCGCAGACGATGCTCACGCTAAAGTCTATTGCATTCTGTGGTAACATTACGTACCAAAACCACTTCCTAAGGAGCTTGTGCAGCATAGTTGCATATATTTGTTGACAGAAATTACTCTAGAAGTTATTTTAGCATCCAGAAATTGGTTTTTATACCTAATAAATAATTACACGGCGCATGGGACAATTAAGGGTGTTAATAGGCACAATTTACAACTATTGGGGAGCATTTTTAGCAATTCCTCTATGTCTGGTGTTTATATCAGAAAGATATGTTTTTACGACTGGATAAGCCATCGCAGAAGAACCTCACGCTAAAGTCAATTGCATTCAGTGGTAACATTATGTACCAAAACCACTTCCGAAGGAGCTTGTGCAGCATAGTTGCATATATTTGTTGACAGAAATTACTCTAGAAGTTATTTTAGCATCCAGAAATTGGTTTTTATACCTAATAAATAATTACACGGCGCATGGGACAATTAAGGGTGTTAATAGGCACAATTTACAACTATTGGGGAGCATTTTTAGCAATTCCTCTATGTCTGGTGTTTATATCAGAAAGATATGTTTTTACGACTGGATAAGCCATCGCAGACGATGCTCACGCTAAAGTCTATTGCATTCTGTGGTAACATTACGTACCAAAACCACTTCCTAAGGAGCTAGTGCAGCATAGTTGAATTTATTTGATGACAGAATGTCGTCTAGAAGTTATTTTAGCATCCAGCAATTTGTACTTATAACAAATAAATAATTACACGGCGCATGGGACAATTAAGGGTGTTAAAAGTCACAATTTATAACTACTGGGGACCATTTGTATCAATTTCTCGATGTCTGGTATTTATATCAGAAAGATATGTTATTACGTCTGGATAAGCCATCGCAGACGATGCTCACGCTAAAGTCAATTGCATTCTGTGGTAACATTACGTACCAAAACCACTTCCTAAGGGGCTTGTGCAGCATAGTTACATTCATTTGATGACAGAATGTACTCTAGAGGTTATTTTAGCAACCAGCAATTTGTTTTTTTTCTTAATAAATAATTACGCGGCGCATGGGACAATTACGGGTGTTCATAGGTACAATTTCCAACTACTGGGGAGCATTTGTAGCAATTCCTTGATGTCTGGTATTTAAATCAGAAAGACATGTTATTACGTCTGGATAAGCCATCGCAGAAGATGTTCACTCTAAAGCCTAATGCACTCTGTGTTAACATTATGTACTAAAACCACTTCCTAAGGAGCTTGTGCAGCATAGTTGCATATATTTGATGACAGAATGTACTCTAGAAGTTATTTTAGCATCCAGCAATTTGTTTTTATACCTAATAAATAATTACACAGCGCATAGGACAATTAAACGTGTTAATTGGTACAATTTACAACTACTGAGGAGCATTTGTAGCAATTCCTCGATGTCTGGTGTTTATATCAGAAAGATATGTTATTACGACTAAATAAGCCATCGCAGAAGATGCTCACGCCAAAGTCAATTGCAGTCTGTGTTAACATTATGTACCAAAACCACTTCCTAAGGAGCTTGTGCAGCATAGTTGCATATATTTGATGACAGAATGAACTCTAGAAGTTATTTTAGCATCCAGAAATTGGTTTTTCTATCTAATAAATAATTACACGGCGCATGGGACAATTAAGGGTGTTAAAAGTCACAATTTACAATTACTGGGGACCATTTGTAGCAATTTCTTGATGTCTGGTGTTTATATCAAAAAGATATGTTATTACGACTAAATAAGCCATCGCAGAAGATGCTCACGCTAAAGTCAATTGCATTCTGTGGTAACATTACGTACCAAAACCACTTCCTAAGGAGCTTGTGCAGCATAGTTGCATTTATTTGATGACAGAATGTCGTCTAGAAGTTATTTTAGCATCCAGAAATTTGTACTTATAACTAATAAATAATTACACGGCGCATGGGACAATTAAGGGTGTTAAAAGTCACAATTTACAACTACTGGGGACCATTTCTAGCAATTTCTCGATGTCTGGTATTTATATCAGAAAGATATGTTATTCCGACTGGAAAAGCCATCGCAGAAGATGCTCACGCTAAAGTCAATTGCATTCTGTGGTAACATTACGTACCAAAACCACTTCCTAATGGGCTTGTGCAGCATAGTTGCATTCATTTGATGACAGAATGTACTCTAGAGGTTATTTTAGCAACCAGCAATTTGTTTTTTTTCCTAATAAATAATTACGCGGCGCATGGGACAATTACGGGTGTTCATAGGTACAATTTCCAACTACTGGGGATCATTTGTGGCAATTTCTTGATGTCTGGTATTTTTATCAAAAAGATATGTTATTACGACTGGATAAGCCATCGCAGAAGATGCTCACGCCAAAGTCAATTGCAGTCTGTGTTAACATTATGTACCAAAACCAGTTCCTCAGGTGCTTGTGCAGCATAGTTCAATATATTTGATGTCAGAATATACTCTAGAATTTATTTTAGCATCCAGAAATTTGTTTTTCTACCTAATAAATAATTTCACGGTGCATGCGACAATTAAAAGTGTTAATAAGCACAATTTACAACTACTGAGAAGCATTTGTAACAATTCCTCGATGTCTGGTGTTTATATCAGAAAGATATGTTATTCCGACTGGATAAGCCATCGCAGAAGATGCTCACGCTAAAGCCTAATGCACTCTGTGGTTACATTATGTACCAAAACCACTTTCTAAGGAGCTTGTGCAGCATAGTTGCATATATTTGATGACAGAATGTACTCTAGAAGTTATTTTAGCATCCAGCAATTTGTTTTTATACCTAATAAATAATTACACAGCGCATAGGACAATTAAACGTGTTAATTGGTACAATTTACAACTACTGAGGAGCATTTGTAGCAATTCCTCGATGTCTGGTGTTTATATCAGAAAGATATGTTATTCCGACTGAATAAGCCATCGCAGAAGATGCTCACGCTAAAGCCTAATGCACTCTGTGGTAACATTATGTACCAAAACCACTTCCTAAGGAGCTTGTGCAGCATAGTTGCATTTATTTGATGACAGAATGTCGTCTAGAAGTTAATTAACATCCAGCAATTTGTTTTTATACCTAATAAATGTTTACACGGCGCATGGGGCAATTAAGAGTGTTCATAGGCACAATTTACAACTACTGGGGAGCATTTGTAGCACTTCCTCGATGTCTGGTATTTATATCAGTAAGATATGTTATTACGACTGGATAAGCCATCGCAGAAGATTCTCACGCTAAAGTCAATTGCACTCTGTGGTAACATTATGTACAAAAACCACATCCTAAGATGCTTGTACAGCATAGTTCAATACATTTGATGTCAGCATGTACTCTAGAAGTTATTTTAGCATCCAGAAATTTGTTTTTCTACCTAATAAATAATTTCACGGTGCATGCGACAATTAAGGGTGTTAATAAGCACAATTTACAACTACTGAGGAGCATTTGTCGCAATTCCTCGATGTCTGGTGTTTATATCAGAAAGATATGTTATTACGACTGGATAAGCCATCGCAGAAGAACCTCACACTAAAGTCAATTGCATTCAGTGGTAACATTATGTACCAAAACCAACTCCGAAGGTGCTTGTGCAGCATAGTTGCATATATTTGTTGACAGAAATTACTCTAGAAGTTATTTTAGCATCCAGAAATTGGTTTTTATACCTAATAAATAATTACACGGCGCATGGGACAATTAAGGGTGTTAATAGGCACAATCTACAACTACTGGGAAGCATTTTTAGCAATTCCTCGATGTCTGGTGTTTATATCAGAAAGATATGTTTTTACGACTGGATAAGCCATCGCAGACGATGCTCACGCTAAAGTCTAATGCATTCTGTGGTAAGATTACGTACCAAAACCACTTCCTAAGGAGCTTGTGCAGCATAGTTGCATTTATTTGATGACAGAATGTCGTCTAGAAGTTATTTTAGCATCCAGCAATTTGTACTTATACCTAATAAATAATTACACGGCGCATGGGACAATTAAGGGTGTTAAAAGTCACAATTTACAACTACTGGGGACCATGTGTAGCAATTTCTCGATGTCTGGTATTTATATCAGAAAGATATGTTATTACGACTGGATAACCCATCGCAGAAGATGCTCACGCTAAAGTCAATTGCATTCTGTGGTAACATTACGTACCAAAACCACTTCCTAAGGGGCTTGTGCAGCATAGTTGCATTCATTTGATGACAGAATGTACTCTAGAGGTTATTTTATTAACCAGCAATTTGTCTTTTTACCTAATAAATAATTACGCGTCGCATGGGACAATTACGGGTGTTCATAGGTACAATTTCCAACTACTGGGGAGCATTTGTAGCAATTCCTTG